>KE505350.1:308555-321902 GCA_000441515.1 Elaeis oleifera
ACCACTCTCTCTCTCTCTCTCTCTCTCTCTCTCTCTCTCTCTAGCTCCCCTTACATGCTCCATGCCCTGCCCTTGACTTTGTGCTCTAACAACACATGGTGGATGGTCACCTCCAAGGCCAGATACGCCCCTTTCTTTTGTTCTCACTTCCACAGTTCCACTCCACCTCAAACATTCTTTCTCTATAGCCAAGCATCAAGGTCTTGGTCTCAAGCCCTGGAGATGATGGCAAATGATGGTCTAATACAGGTGCTCTCTCCAACAGCCACAACCCCCTAAAAAAAAGAAAAACAAACAAAACAAAAACACCTCTTCTTCAACAATTAACTACTCTAGGTTCTCGACTCTCCTGCTTGATTACTCCCTCCACACCCTACCTTAATTATGTAAACTTTAACTTTTGATGTGGTTTATCAATTTATCATTAAATTTTGTTTGAAATAACTTAGCATGAGTTCTTAAATTAATTCCTTTATTTTCCTATTCAGGAATCATGTTCTATACTCTGTTGTTTGCATATTGGACTCTTTTGGTTTTTTAAGAAAATTATATTTAATATTCTTTTATAGTGGAATTCATTCCAGTCATTCCCTCCTACACCCTTCTGATCTAAAATTGTTGTAATTCAAAATTTGACTTCAACACTTGGGTGGTAACTCATTTACTTCCAACAATGGGATTTTCATTCTTATGCATATTTAAATATTTATTTATTAATTCATTGATCATACTATGCATATGCTTATCTGTATACACCTATAATCATCTAGAACTGTTTGGGGTACTGGCTAAAACAAAATTTTTTTAGATATTTCTATACAACTACAAATTTAACTTATTTTATTTACAATTAAGAAAACTCAAAATGTTTATTATGTAATGCTGATGACATAATTGTTTCAGGTTTACCCCATGTTGAATCAGTGACCCATAACCCTGTCATTTTTATGGTTCAATCACTGTTCCAGGTTTCAAAACATTGGTGCAAAGTGCAAACGCCTCCATGATGCTCAATGATAAGATACTAAAGTTATGCTAAATAAGAAGGTAAAATTCACCATGCATTTACACTAAGTTATTCAAGAGACGATCATGAATTCAAACTTGTTCGATGAAGTAAGCATTCGCCGGAGTATAGAAACTTAAAGTACTTTTTGTGTGTGTCCTTGTGTCTACTCACATATACATAGAACTGCATTGCGTACAGTCATACACGCATACTAAGTGGGTAACCTGAATAATATTTGCAACTCAAAGCACACAAATACATTACTTTTATAACTAGCAGCTAACACCACCAAAGTACTTACCCATTCAAACCACTCCAAGGATGTTCCCCTGTACACATCTCAATAATGGTACAACCCAAACTCCATATGTCAACAGAAAGATTATAACCAATATCTTTACTCATTGTAGCCTGCACCACCTGCAATAGATGAAAGATTGAGTGATTATTCTAGAAATATAGAGAATGTTTAATAAAGGGAGGAGCCAGCACCTTCAACTTGAAATATTAAGAGGAATAAAGAAGAGGTCAAGGTTTTAACCATGAAACTCCAGTCCACACTTACAAGTTACAACAAACCCATTAATTAGGACAAAAGAAAGAAATATAGGAACTAGCAAAAAAAAAAAAAGAGAAAAGAAAACTTGCAGACAGCGGGGATAATGTGATACAAGAATACCAAAAAAAAAAATTGTAGAAACTATTTCGGGCTTCATTTTATTGAATTAGAATCCAAACTCTAGAAGGGGTTAAGTGGATGCCACTGTTGGCTTCTGCAAAAAAAAACCTTCAATACAACCTCCATCCATGGTAATTAAGATTTTCCCTCCTCTTTCTTAATCATCAAGCAAAAATCTCAACATCTCTTCCAGGTGACACATGCCCATAAACAATACAGTTCTTTACCCACCTTGTCTTGAGTTTATCTGAACTACTAAATCACTCCAAAACTAAGCATTGGTCTAAAAGCCCTCTCCATGAAAAGGTCTTTTGAGATATTTTTTCATGTGATAATTTCTAGGTTATAATATGCCTAATATGATGAGAAAGCTTAATGAGTCGATAGAAATATGAAGTTCTATTATTCAAGTCATATAGCTTGATAAATAATAAAGAAGAAGATATGCATTATTAACAGCGAACTGTACTACAATAAAGTAAATCAATGTATTGCAGCAAAGTAAATCACGTAAGGATTCTTCAAAAATAGAAACCTGATGCTTTTCTTGTTGCGGTAATCACTACCAATAGAAGATTATACTAAACAATGACTAAGAAGTACCTCTGGAGCCATCCAGTACGGTGTTCCCTTAAGTGAAAGTACTGCTGTTGCTTCACTCCACTGATCAATAATAAAAGTGAATCAACAAAATACTGGGCATAACAGCATTCTTAAACAAAACTGCTAGTGAAAAATGCAGAAAATTAAATACATGATCAAAGCGGGAGCATATGCTTCTTAAGTACAATTATAAAGATTATTATAAAGAATATAGGGAGCAAATGATCACTAATGGACTAAGGTGGTATCAATAGCATAGCATAGAAAAAGCAAAAGGAACTCCATATAGTCAGCTCATCAAAAATGTCCTGTCATATAGAAGGGAGAAATGACCATGTGCGTTCAAATTTTTGCCAACCTATCTAGTTAGGGTGAAAGTGGATTGAATAATATCCTTCCGGATCCGTTCTCATATCCGAAACTATCCAGATATAAATAGAAATTTGAACATCCAACTAATATCCATGTCCATATCTATATTCGTTAAAGAAAACAAATATGAATATGAATAGACAACTGTCCAATCCGTATCCGACTATCCGATTCCATTTATAA
Organism: Elaeis oleifera; assembly: GCA_000441515.1. Classification (NCBI taxonomy): domain Eukaryota; kingdom Viridiplantae; phylum Streptophyta; class Magnoliopsida; order Arecales; family Arecaceae; genus Elaeis; species Elaeis oleifera. Next base: position 311,402 of record KE505350.1, read on the forward strand.
TCCTATTCAATTTTATATAGCAATCGTGAATTTGTAAGGAAATAAATGGCCATATTAATATCCTATTAACTTGATTTATCAACCATTTAGTAATATCTTTGATTTTGTGGTCATAATGTTTCACTGACTTATATCCATATTTATATCCATAATTCTGATATCCGATTTGTATCCATGTCCATTTAAACAAATATGGATATAAATTTTTACATCCGACTAACATCCATATCCGTATCTATATTCGTTAAATAAACAAATATGGATATGGATATACTAGTACCCAATCTGTTTTTAGCCCTATAGCTAATGATTGCACAGGGATGTTGACATGTTTAACCAAAGAAGGTCGGCACCTATGGGGATTTGGGATCAATACAATAAAAAATAACTCAAGTCAAACTCAATCAGTGACACAAACATCTTCATAGATGTGTAGACTGAGTTTCACATCATTCTACTGATCCATGGCATTCTCATCCTTCCAACTGAGATATACAAACTTCTCTTAATAGCAATAAAATATAGAGTACTTCATAGTTATTAAAAAATGTGTCATGAGTCAGACATAATGATGGAAACTTGACATGCAAAAATTCAGGTATCGAAAGTGTGATGTCACAAGGCACATAATATGCATGAGAATATATTTATCTGCCAGAGACTGACGTTTAACTCTTATTGAAAAATACTTGGACTTCATAATGAAAAGACAAGCATCAGTCCCTACTTATCAAGATTAAATATTTCATTTCTGACACATTTCTCCATTCTAAAGTTGACATAGAAAAGAAATGTTCTCATTTTTGTTTGGATATCATATACATTTCAATCACCTTTATTGAACAAAAGCCATTGTTCAGATACTTTTGAGTAGTTGAGCTATGTTTCTACATTATTTTTTTGATGACAGAAATTTTTTTCTTAGTCTACATTCTTTCCGTGTCTACAAACACCATAGATGGTACCTCTTAGGTTACATTCCATGTTTTGTGTTGGAATTCGGTATGGTGCTAATGTATGCAGATTTCAAAATCCTTTTGAAATAAGAACGCAGAGGAATAATAGATCAAAACTCCTTTTAATCTAAGCATGCATACATACGATCAAAGCACCTAAAAATCTAGTACGTATACTGAAATAAACATGCTAATTTTTTAATCTGAAATAAAATCATGTGATCGGATCACATACCTGTTTCGCTTTTCTTTTTTTCAACTTTGGATCTAGAAGAAGAATAGGTTCAACTATAGCCACGCAAACGTCCGGCCTCTATCGGTATTCAAGCGGAAACAAGATGGATTGATCCTCTTGATTTCTTCACATGCAATTTATCAACTCTTGATCAGTCTTTAGACCTCTATATCAACTCCTTAATCAGTCTTTACTTTTCTTGGATCTTTCTTGATGTAGATCAGCCACCAACTAAAGAGAGGAAGGAAGAGGGGATGCCCAACCTGATTTTGGGCGTGGAGAAGTGGACGCCCAACCCTTTGGACGTTGGAGAAAGAGAGGGAAAGAGGGGAGGCATGGAGAGCTTCTTGTGGGCTGATTGCTTGGGGCTTGATTACTCTTAAAGGTCAAGAGGTGATCCCCTTATATAGGCTTTTGATTTGAGTCCTAACCAAACTTCAAATCTTTATTTAAAGAGGATTCCTAATCTCATTAGGACTCCTTTTTTAAAGCCTTAAACCTTATCACTTGTCCCTATCAAATAAGAAAAGTTGGCGCCCACATGATATCCACACGCCACAAGGGATGGGGCGTGCACCCCATCTAAACCATCCAATGGCCCACATTAAATCTGATTTGATGAAGCCATGTTCCCTCCAATTCATCCACATATAATGCACCCAATTTGATCAAATCAAATGGCACAATAAAAGCTTGATCCAAAGCATGTTGGCACTCAATAATTGAGCTCCATAAACCTAATGCCAAATCCAATTTGAATTAGGTTTAATGTATGTAACTTAACTTGATTTAATCCTTATCAATAAGAATCTAAGTTCAATGAGAAATTTGATTTAACCATGTGCTAGCAAGACTTTTTTAAACCCAATAGGATTTCTCTAAATCCTAATCCAATCAGGACTTCTTAAGTCTAATTGATCAATCCAAATTAGTTTTCTTGTTTGTGTAACCCCATAGATTCAATACTGTCTGGTAGTGAGATATACCATAATCTCTATCATGATATTATTGAAACTCTTTTCAATGGATCGGAATGACTTCACTCTAACTCAACAAGGATTGTCGATCCAGAACAATCCTAATAAGCTCTCACAATCCATCAGTGACACCTAGCAATATGCAGTTGTAATCCAACAGAACTGAATAACGGATCTCAAGATGTAGTTTCGTATGATTCAGTCCCTCTATCGTGAGTCCCGATTGATGGCAGATCATGGATAAATCGTCAAAGCTCATCATTAGTCATATGATAAATTCGATTAGCTCAAGTCCAATTGCGATGCTCATGAAAATTCTTTCCATCAATCACACTGCTATGACCACAAACTTACGAACTTAGCCTCTCAAATCTCATAGGACTACTCCTTTCTATTAAGATCGATAGATTCCATCTAGATGTGCATCTTACTCCTATAGTGGACCAACTGTCGCCAACATCCATTACAAAGACTCAAAGAGTCCATATTTATGTATCAGTCAAACTCCAGCAGCCTCACTGTGAGTAACCGTGCCATCGCAGGTCAAAGGACCATTCACACAACTACAGCATCGAGATGATCACTGTCGATCGAGTAGAAATCCATATAATCTCTCGTATGATCACGGTCAGTACTAGTTGTTCTCTAACAACTACCCACACTTGCCGCTCAGTGTCTCAACACTATAGACTAGAGACTCATCTATTCCGAAAGAAACGATCTGTGTGCCAGTCTATCCAGATCGATCATCGTTCTTATGATGATACTATGATCGAAAGCATTTTAAGAAATAATTATACATACCTCTAATTCTTAACATCTCAAGAATATGTATCATAAGTATTAATTCCATGAACGATTCAAGGACACATCAGACTTGAATGAAATAAACTTACCCTTTATTGATCAAATCAATATTTAAGTATAAAATTATCCTAAAATTATTACAATGTGTCAGCCATATTAGCTTCTAGGTAGAATTGTCAATTTGGATTGGGCCCGTTGGGTTGGCCCGCCCCGCCATATAAATGGGACGGATTAGGTTGATATTTTAGCAACCCGTTTAAAGGCGGGTCAAATGACCCATCCCATTTGGGTTGGCGGGTCGGGACGGGTTGGGGCGGGTCGGGACGGGCTGATCTGTCTTTTTTATTTATACATATATATATACACACACACACACATTTTAGAAGAGGGTTCTTATGTTATTGAAGAGATAATTGATGAAGAAAGGAAGAAGATGAAGAATTGAATGATGAGGACCACAATAATGATATGGAGGACAATTTTTTGGAACTTTGATTTGCATTTAAATTAGTTTGAAAATTGAAACTTAAAGTTTTTAAGTTTCGGTTGTATTAAGTAGTTAGTTTAAGTTTGACAATTTCATTTTATGACTCTAAGAATTGAGATGTGAGACTTTGATAGGTTGATTTGAACTCAAATTGAATATAAAATTCAGTTTATATTACTGTTTACAGATTTTTTTTTTGAATTTTGATGGGTTGGCCCGTTTAACCCGTAGCCCATAGTGGGTCGGATCGGGTTGGGGTTTTTCCAATCCGTCAGTTAAACGGGCCAGCCCGCCCGACCCGTTTAGAGGTGGGTCGGGGCGGATCGAGACAGGTCGGACCGATCCGTCTTGGCAGCTCTACTTCTAGAACATACATCCAACAATCTCCCACTTGGACTAAAGCCAATTGGTCACTAATCTAAATCTCATCTTCTCAATGTGGACTTTCATCTTTGACTGGCTCAATTGCTTTGTTAGCGGGTCTGTCACGTTGTTCGCAGAGTCTACTCTTCGTACCTCAATATATTCTTTTCGAGATAATCGCGTATGATGTGGAACCGCTGCTCAATGTGCTTGAATTTTTTATGAGATCTTGGCTCTTTAGTAAATGCTATGGCTTCGTTGTTGTCGTAATAGAGTGATATGGCATCCGATATCATAACTCCAAACTCCGTGACAAACTTTTTAAACCAGAAGCCTTCCTTTACAGCATCTGAAGTAGCAACATATTCAGCTTCTGTGGTCGAATCCGCTATAATGGGTTGCTTGGAACTCTTTCAGCTAACTGCGCCACCATTGCATATGAATACATATCCTGATATAGACTTTCTATCATCAGGATTAGACATGAAGTCTGAATCAGTGTAACCTTCGACTCACAACTCAGAACCTCCTCCAAAATCAAGAACAAATTCTTAGTTCTTTCAAGTACTTAAGAATGTTCTTCACAGCTATCCAGTACTCCTCCCCTGGATTCGACTGATACCTGCTCGTGACACTTACAACAAGAACAATATCAGATCGAGTACATAGCATGACATATATGAGGCTCCTTATGATCGAGGCATAAAGAATCCTACTTATGCACCGAACTTCCTCAGATGTGGTCGGACACATCATCTTTGGAAAGACGAATACCATGCCTAATAGGTAGAAATTCTCTTTGAATTTTCATGCTGAACCTCTTTAGCACTTTCTCTATGTACAGTTTTTGTGATAAACCTATTATCCTTTTAGATCAATCCCTATAGACCTTAATTCCAAGAATATATGATGCTTCTCCTAGATTTTTCATGAAGAATTCTTCAGACAACCATCTTTTAACCGAGGTCGGTATGGGAATATTATTTCAATAAGGAGAATATCAACCACGTACAATGCGAAGAATGTTATTGCACTCTCACTGATCCTTTTGTATACACAGGATTCTTCCTCGTTTTTTATGAAATCAAACGATTTGATCGCATCATCAAAATGAAAATTCCAACTCCGAGAAGCTTACTTTAATCCATATATGGATCTTTGCAGCTTGCAGACTCGATGATCACCATCATCGAATGTAAACTCCAAAGGCTGCTCCATATAGATATCTTTCTCAAGATATCTATTTAGAAAATAATTTTCACATCCATCTGTCAGATTTATGATCATAACATGTTGCAACAACAAGCAGAGTGTGGATGGATTTCAGCATGGCTACAGATGAGAAAGTTTTCTGATAGTCAATACCTTCGCGCTGACTATAACCCTTTGCCACGAGCCTAGCCTTATAGGTCTCTACCTTACCATCCGCATCTATTTTTCTTTGTAGATCCATTTATACCCAATGGTTATTATACTCTCAAGTGGATCCACTAAGGTCCATACTTGGTTCAAACGTATTGAGTCAATTTCTAACTTCATTGCATCTAATCATTTTTCGAAATCGATGTTAAATATCTCCTCGTCAAAGGTATTCAGATCATCTCCATGATCCTTATCTCCTATAAGCAACATTTCCTCTACTTCCTCCTAAGCATATCCATGTACCTTTCAGGAGGATGAAAGATTCTACTAGATCTACGAGGTGGCGAAAGAACATCAACTACTGGCTCATGAATAATGGATTCCTGAGGATCTACAGCTCGTTGCTCTTCAGAGATCTCTTCAAGCTCAATTAACCTCCCACTGCCTCCCTTCTCAACAAACTGGTCTTCTAGAAATTTGGTATGATGACTCACAATCACATTGTGATCTTGTGAAAGATAAAAGTAGTATCCTATGATTCTTTCGGATATCCTATAAAACGAGCTATAACAGATCTATCCTCCAATTTTTCGATCATCTGTTTTCTGATTTCTTAGTCATCTGTTTTCTGACATAGGCTGGACATCCCCAGATCTTTAGATGACTTAGACTCGACTTCTTACCGTACCATATCTCATATGATATGATAGAAACGGATTTTGAAGGAATCTTATTTAATAAATATATTGTAGTTAATAAGACGTCCTCACAGATATAAGAGTAAATCAATGAAGCTGATCATAGATCTGACCATATCTAATAGGATCCTATTTCTCTTTTCAAATATCCTATTGAGCTGAGGTGTTTCAAGAGGAGTCTATTGAAAGACTATGTCGTTGTCCTTAAGATATCCCAAAAATTCTCGATTAAGATATTCACCTCTTCGATCAGATCGAAAATCTTAATGGATTTGTCTGTTTGTTTCTTTACTTCGTTTCTGAATTTTTTGAACTTTTCAAAGACTTCAGATTTGTGTCTCATCAGAAACACATATCCATACCATGACAAATCATCAGTAAAGATGATGAAATAGCTATAACTACCTCTGACCTACACATCAAATGGCCCGCATCTGTCAGTGTGTACCAGGGCAAGTAACTCAGTGATCCTTTCCCTATATCCTACAAAGGATAGCTTAATCATTTTTTCTCGAAGGCAAGATTCACAAGCTAGATACGACTCAAAATTAAAGAGTCAAGGATCCCATCCCCTTCCAGTTTGTTTATCCTATCCTCTCCAATATGGCCAAGTCTATGATGCCACAAGTATTTCTGGTTAATTTTATCTTTGGATCTCTTTTGACCTACGGCACTCACTACTTGCTCATTTATATTCACATTCGCATCAACATGCAAGCGATAAAGACTGTCAATTAAAAGATCACGTATAACTAATTTATTTCGTAAATAAATAGAACAAAAATCTTTATTAAAATTAAAATCAAAATCATCATGTGCTAGCACAGATACGAAAATCAAATTCCAACTAGCTACAAGTATAAAATAACAGTCTTTTAAATCTAATCTAAACTCTAATGGTAATCGAAGAGGATAAGTACCAACGGCTTCTGCAGCAACTTTTGCTCCATTACTGATCCAAAAGATCATGTCACCTTCCTTCAACCTACTTTTTAGTAGACCCTATATTGAAGCACATATATGAGCACTAGAACCAAAGTCCAATATCCTAATAGAAGTAGAAGAAATCGTTAGGTTAGATTCAATTACGAGCATACTTGACACATCTTCCGAAGGTGTGTCGTCCTTCCTGATTTTCAAACTTTTCAGATAGAGTGGATAGTTCTTCCTCCAATGGCCATTAACGTCACAGTGGAAATACTTCTTTTCACTGCAACCTTCTTCGAAACGTCCTTCTTTGGCTTGCTCTCCTTCTGCTTCTTCGCGGGTTTATTCTTTTCTTCCAACCAAACTTTCTCTTGGATGAAGAAGTCCACTCCACAACGAGAACAGTACCCCTTGAACTTTTCAAGATTCCCTCAACAGTGACCAATATATTGATCAGTTTAGGTATGGTGCCGTCTAATTTGTTCTTATGAAATTTATAATAAATTGACTATATGAACTTGTAAGAGATTGAAGGATCAAATCCGTCTGCAACTCCTTTTGCATATTTAGTCCGAGCTTCTCAAGCTCCTCAAGGTCTTTGATCATTGTCATACAATATTCATGAACTGACTGTCCTTCGCGCATCTTTATATTGAAGTCTCTTGGACACGTCGAAGTGCGCTGTATGGCTCTGCTCACCATACAACTTTTGCAGGTGAGTGATCATAGCTCTGGTAATAAACATATGCTCATGCTGGCTTTATAACTCATTTGACATAGAAGCTAGCATATAGCACTTAACTCGACTGTCTTCATCCATCCATTTATCATATGCTGCTCTCTGCTCAGCACTAGGACGGTTTGGTGATACTAAAGGGTCCTGATCAAGTACATGTCCTAATTTTCAAAAATCAAGATAATCTTGAGGTTTCTTAGCCAGTCTTTAAAATTGATTTCGATCAAATGATTGGACTCAAGGATGTGGACTAGAGGTTTGAAGCTGACATGATTTAACTACGAGAGTAGAGATTCCAGTTAGACTTTTGTACTTTTAAATTTTATATTTGTTTTAAGGACTTTAAGAAGTAAATAAAATCCACTATTTTTTTGGATCCCTACACTCTCCGGATGGAAAGCGAAAATCCTAACACGACAACCGGATTTCTAGTAAGTGCTGCGGTCCTACCGATATCGTGCACCTCACCTGATAGATATTGATAACACGCATACCGATGCATGGACAACTCCATATCCACGTGCTTCTCTAAGCATGTTGCAGTGACTTGGTCTCTAAGTCACGTGGTCTCACCTGACAGATATTAATTACACTCTTTAGTTAAGCTCGACCTACCATTCATAAGTAGGTGCAAGGCCGTCATTGGGTCCCTCATCTGACAGATATTGAGTCCAACCCCATCCTTGCCCTGAAGCAACTCTTTGCTAATAGAGTGGTTACGTGTTCTCAGTGCAACTAAACCAATGTGACCAGCTGCCAACAATCCAACACCAGTAGCACGCCCACACATCTATAACGGTGGAAGACCTCTAGACTTAATATTTATGGAGATGTTTAGGTTTAAGTCTCATCTAATCAGTCATCATATGACTGATCTAATTGGCATGGACTAAACCAAACCGCTAAACAACCATATTTAAGATTCAATCTTCCAAATTAACCAGTTAAGTGGAGATCGATGGGAGTCCTCCCATTGCTTTCTTTAGCCACCAATAAATTGACCAAATCAACAAACGGAACCAATTAAATAATCACCTCTCAATTACTTATCTTAGACACCAATAGATTAATTGATCCAAATATATTAGCTTAAGTGAATTAGGCTCAAGCCATCGAACCGAATTAAGTCTTTAAGTTAATCGATTCTATATATGAAATTTAATCGATTTGATCAACAACGATTGTATGATCTAAAACTCAATTGATCTAACCCTAATCAACACTTGACTTAATTTGATCAAAATTGCTCAATCGATTTGAACCCATTATGATCAAATCAAAATCCTACATATAATTCAACCACATGACCTAATTTGATCTACCCATGACCAATACCTCATGCACAAACACCAATTTCGTATCTTAAAACTAAATTTTAGATCTAAATTCTTTGCATGAAAATTAAGTTTTTGATTTCAAAACTAATTTTAGATCTCAACATACAATCATATATCACATATATGAATCAAAATTCTAGCTTTGATATAAATTTTAGATTTTGACATGCCATCATATATCTCATACATGAATTAAATTCAGATCTAATTAAACTTCAGATCTTGACATGCCATCATATATCTCACACATGAAATAAAATTCAAACCTAATAAATTTAAATTTTTGCATACCTTCATGTATCTCATACATAAGTTAAAGATCATATGAAAATAAATTTCAACCCTAAACATGCCATCATATATCACATATATTATTTATAAATCAGATCTTAATCAAATTTCAGATTGTAATCAAGCATCCATACACCTCATGCATCCATAGAAATTTGATTTTGAAAATCCTTTTCAAAAATTGCATGTTCTATTCATATATATGAACATGTGGCTTGATACCACTGTTGAAATTCAGTATGGTGCTGATATATGCAGATTTCAAACTCTTTTTGAAATAAGAAAGCAGCAGAATAATAGATCAAAACTTCTTTTAATCTAAGCATGCATATATGTGATCAAAGCACCTAAAGATCTAGTACATATGCTGAAATAACATGCTGTTTTTTAATCTAAAAAAAAATCATGTGATCGGATCACATACTTGTTTCGCTTTTCTTTCTTCAACCTTGGATCTAGAAGAAGAATAAGTTCAACTATAACCGTGCAAATGCCCGGCCTCTACGGATATCCATGCGGAAACAAGATGGATTGATTCTCTTGATTTCTTCACATACAATTGATCAACTCTTGATCAGCCTTTAGACCTCTAGATCAACTCCTTGATCAGCCTTTTCTTTTTCTTGGATCTTCCTTGATGTAGATCAGCCACCAACTAAAGAGAGGAAGAAAGAGGGGACGCCCAACCTGATTTTGGGCGTGGAGAAGTGGACGCCAACCTTTGGGCTTTGGAGAAAGAGAGGGAGAGAGGGGAGGCATGGAGAGCTTCTTGTGGGTTGATTGCTTGGGGCTTGATTACTCCTAAAGGTCAAGGGGTGATCCCCTTATATAGGCTTTTGATTTGAGTCCTAACCAAACTCCAAATCTTTATTTAAAGAGGATTTCTAATCTCATTAGGACTCCTTTTAAAGTTTTAAACCTTATCACTTGTCCTTATCAAATAAAGAAAGGTTGGTGCCCACATGATGTCCACACGCCACAAGGGATGGGGCGTGTGCCCAATCCAAACTATCCAATGGCCCATATTAAATCTGATTTGATGAAGCCATTTTTTCTCTAATTCATCCACATATAATGTACCCAATTTGATCAAATTAAATGGCACAATAAAGGCCCGATCCAAAGCATGTTGGTGCCTAATAATTGAGCTCCATAAACCTAATTCAAATTGGATTTGAATTAGGTTTAATGCATGTAACTTAACTTGATTTAATCCTTATCAAATAAGAAATCCAAGTTCAAAAAGAATTAGGTTAACCATATGCTAGCAAAACTTCTTAAATCCAATAGGATTTCTCTAAGTCCTAATCTAATTAGGACTTCTT
>KE505350.1:325608-350829 GCA_000441515.1 Elaeis oleifera
GTGTGTGTGTGTGTGTTATACTATATATATATATGTGTGTGTGTGTGTATATATATATATATATATATATATATATAGAGAGAGAGAGAGAGAGAGAGAGAGAGTTCATGACATACAAGTATAATTGTGCCTTTTTTAAAATCAAATAGTCACACTCACATGTCTTGCCATCCCAAAATCAGCAAGCTTAACAACACCATTCACATCTACAAGCAAATTTGCACCTTTGATATCCCTGCAAGAGTCAGTCACTAATCTACAATGCCAAGATTCACCTCTAAATTAACAATTATTACAAAATCTCCAATGTTCAAGCAAATTAATTGTAGAAAAGAATTTTTATGATTTAAATGGATAAGCATTATCATATCATACAAGCAAAAGATGGGGATTGACAGAAATATGTAGATGACTTCATGAAAGAACAAATAGTAACAAAGCACCAAAAGGGTTCTTTTTTTTTTTTTTTTGCAGGTCAATGTGGAAGAAATCAAAATCCATTATAATTAGCCATGATCACCGCAGGAATTATTGCATGATATCAGGCAATTATGACAAGATAACCATGGAAAAACATGTGCGCATTGTAAGATGCTCGAATCCAACAATATTGCACACTGGGCAAAAATCACCATGCACAGACAAAGGAGGCCATACTCAGCAGAAAACCCTCCAAATAAGTGCAGAATAACACATTAACTTATCAGAAATGAAGAGATGCAGAGGCACTGAATCGATTATCAATAGTTCCCTAATCAACACAAAATTTGTTCATATTACAGTCAACATATTCCAGCACACAAATCACTATCATGAAACAACACATGGATCTAAGAGCCGAAGTTTTTGACAACTTGCTTGATCATAAAGTCAAACCTAAGGTTGCATAAGTTGCAAGAGATTCACAATTTTGTCAAGCATATGAATGTGAATCTGCCCACCCACTATCAGGCTGCGTCGACCTGCTAGGGCACCTAACATGATACCTCAAGCTACCACTGTCTGAACCTAATGGTAAAACCCTAAGGAAACTGAGCTCATAATCCCCTCTATAACAAGCTTTGACCAGCCACCCCCCTGTAACTACTCATCATGGATGCTCTCTGCTCTATGGATGGTAACATCGAGGTTTGACGCAAGAGTTCATAATCATGGTTTTCTGCTTGATCTGATCCCGATCAAGACCCAATTTCAAACAACATTATATGTTGAAATCAAAGCCATTTTTAAATTGGTCAGTAGGCGGGTGCCTGCATATTGGATTTCATTGGCAGGGGCACTATCTTGCCCAGAACTACATTCCCCTATTCCTTCCCTTCTTGAAGAAAAGGATACTGAGAACACCATCCATAAAAAAGGCAATACCACTTGAAACCAAGAAAATACCATCTGCATCTGAAAATATCCTATTGTTATTCAGGAGCAAAAAAAAGAAAATTGAGGAACCTGTGAATATTGGCAAAATTACAAGTATGGTTAACCAAGGAAATAACTTGTGATAAATACAAGATATGTCTTGACCAGAAAAACCCGTGCTTGAAATAACAAATCTTATAAAATACAGGCTTCAGTCGGTAAAAAGAATCAAATGAATCCAGGAAAGAGCAGTGAAGGAACGTGACAAGCAAATTCTTGCCCAGACATGACTCCGTTCAACTGAATTTTAGCCTAAGCAATAAGCACTATGAAATGCTAGAAAATGGACTAAAAGATACAAATATGGTTGTTTTCAATTAGTCAACATAAAACTGACAGGTTTTGACCCAAATCTAAACGCTATAGTAAGAACTTGCCCCGATTTATGGAACCACATGAAGCCTGGTTTTCCCCTGGTTTTAGAGTCTCATAGTAAGAATCAGAATTGTCTGAACATACAGATCTGGAATATTTGAATTCACATAACTGGATCCAAACTGTTTCTAGATTCAAATAATTTCTTCTGGAATTGTTTTGCAGATAATTTCTTTATTCCCTGGGCCTATTTTATTCTTGGAAATCTAACAATGTTGGTAGGATGAAGTTTTGCCTCTCCTTTCCTACCAATTGTTCTCCTCTCTTTACAGCATCAGCTGGGGATCAGATTATATACTTCGGACTGATTTGATCCAACATCAAGCCTAATCCTAGAGCCGCATCTGAGCATTATCTAACACTGATTTGAAGTCAAGTTGGGTATAAGTCAGACTTAAGCAACTCAGGCTAGCTAGGAGTAACAAACAACCTTTGGATAATTCGATCCAAGCCTAGTTTGCTACCATTCCTTGATGCAGGTCACAATGATAAGCATGATCAACAACCTAAGAACAACCTTGAATTTGATTCTCCAATTCAGAAAGACAAAATCAGATTTGGAAATTTCATTTGACCTTCTATACTGAATAGTATACTGATCAATAGTTCTAGTGACATAAGCCACTTATAACATATCAAATCTATGCATCATAGTAATTTCAAGAAAATTTTCACTTTCAATGACTACTATTACTAAAAAAACAAGACTCACACCTCTCTTAGGGTTTCAAAATGCTCTCAGAAATTGCATCAGCACATATACAGCAGTAATAAGACAGGCTAGAAAGAAGATAAGATCCTAATCACAAGTATTTACCTCAGTTGCTAGACTTGATCTATCTTCGAAATAATGCAATTTCAAAACTTCTTGCACCAAAGATATTCCCAAAATTACAAACCTATAATTTCTATTGAACCTTGTTATAGATGATGCAAAGCTATCTCGAAACACAATTCTGTAACCATTACCACAACCATCCAACCTAAGGTCTACCATACCAGTCAGTATTGTACCATACCACACATACTGATCCCAAACTGGAATGCTGCACCATACTGGATTGACACTCAATATGCCAAGCTATATCATACCAAACCGCATACCCACACTATAATAAGATGGTACTAATATGGGATCCAGTACCGAGACGGTGAACCTTGATCCAACATAATCTTAATTATTTACGTTTAGCTTTTTGTATCCTCATTCGTCAAGCATTCCTATTTCGGGCCACCTCTAGTCTAGTGTTATTTCAAGCTTTACAATAGCTTTCTCACAAGTTACAATATCAATCCATGTTACCTTAGGTCTTCCCTCCTTTTCATTTTCACCACAAATTAAAGTAACTCTCTTTATTGCCCCTCAGAATCCTAGATCTTCATTATACATTCCTATACCATCTCAATCTACTTTGAAGCACCACCCTAATGAAAAAAAAGGCCAATCCATTTATACCTAAATTAGGACATTTAAACACTATTCCTTTAAATCAAACTCCAGAGTAATCTCTAGCCCAAAAAAAAAACTCTGAAACAAGTTTGAAAAATCAATCTCGATTTCTGTAGAGCGATACTAATTTTGGCTTTCAGCAATGTTGAAAAATCTGTGGCTTTCCAATTTTATTGAAAATATGTTTTAAAAAAATGCCAACTAGAATAAGGAATAAATTAGACAACAAAGAAACAAATTAAGACAAGTAAATACATTAAACATCATTTTAGAGTTCATTGCCTTATTCCAAACTGATGGATATATTGTTTTGTGAATTTCACACCAAGATGATCATTTAGAGATTAAAAAAAAAATTGTTTTAAATATTAAAGGTTGAAGTACAATTTTAGAGTGTACTTTGTCATTTTATAATTTGACACAATCTTAAGGGGAAAAACTAAAATAGCGAACGATGTCAAAACCTTATTTTCCTCTAAATCCCTTCAGAACATAACAATGGAACCACCGTTTGCCATACCTTCCCATACTACTTGGTACCGGGCGTACCATACCATATTGGAAGAAATTGATGCAAACTCAACTTTGAGTCTGTACAAACCCCATACTGAGCCATACCACCCCGATCGTGGTGTACCGACCTATATCGAGGTGTATCAAAGAGCGTAAATACCGAAGCATACCAACCTATTTTGAGGCATACCGAGATAAAATTAAGAAAATGATTAGAGAACTATTTCATTATAGGACACATACAGTACCATACCCGCGGTACCAATACCGCAATTGCGGACCTTGGATGTAACACTTCTAAATCTTCTCAAATTGGCAAAATCAAAGTGGAATATAAAGAAATGTGTATTCATGATAGAAAGAATAAAGAAATAACAAAATAACAAATCACTCTCAGTGAAGTTGGTCCTATAAGTTAGGTAGTGTTTAGCATCACTTTCAATTTTGGTTTCCGAAAAAAATAAAACATGTTTCTATTTCTTTTCCAAACCAAAATCCAAACTTGTTAGTATTTACTTCAATTCTGTTATATGGTGGCAACGTAGATAGTAGTGGTGAAGATAGTGATGATGGCGATGGCAGTAGCCAATAACCAATGGCAGTGATGGCTCACAAATCACAATTGATGTTGGCTGATGGGTCACGATAGTGGTTACCAGTGGTCAACAATTAGTGGCAATGGGTGGCAGCCACCAAGCGGTGTCATGGCAGCAATAGTAACTGAGGTGGTGGTGGTGGTGATCATGGATGGTCTTGGTTTCAAAAACTTTGAAAACCAGATTTTTTTCTGTTGCCCGCAATTTCGAGAAATTGATAAAGTTTCAAAAAACTGAAAAAAGAATCCAGATACCAAACACCATTTCTGCCTCAGATTGTGTTTTTTGGCCAAAAAAACCAAGGAACTTGGAAACTAGAAGTGATGCCAAATAGGACCTTAGTTTCAGCCAAAACTTCAAAATCCACCCCTTTAAATTTGCTCTAATTGAAATCAAAATGTTTTGGGTTTAAAGCTTCAAATGGGACTTTAACCCATGATTTAAGGCCAAAGCAATAAAAAGACCAACAAGATAAGGAAATAAGAGACTTCATATATTTTTGGTTACATCTCATATGTCGATAAATAGACAACTTCCAGTCAAAATGGTCCATAAGAAAGAAATGAAGTCGACTAGCTTTATGAACCCATCAAAATACTTATGAATTCAGAATTCACAATGAAAATATGAATAACAGCTGCAGTTAGTTCTTAAATGACAAGCAACAAGGTCATTCTGCAATCTACAAAGACCTCAGCCAACGTAACACCAAATACCATGCCCAAAAGACATAGTGGAATGAAATTCAATGTTCCCTTGTCAATATTTGCATGCTAGTTTTTCCATCAAAACCTGTCACCAAGATGTGAGGGAATATATCTCATGATTCCTTTTAATTTTTTCCAAGTTCAAATTGTCATATCAATAGTTAACTACTTCCTGATTTGGTCTGTTGATAGAATATAGCACAACACAGCTAATCTAAAATGCAGCATTTGACAGATGAAATGTAAAATATCTTTCACTGCAGATATATGCCAATGGCACATACAGTTTATTAGTGTTCCTCATATAATAATTCACTAAAGCAAGCACTACAAGAGTACTCTAGAAAATCTAGCAGTCCCCTACAACAAATAATAAAAAGTTCTGCAGAGAATCGTAAAATGGAAAGCACACCATGGAGAAAGAGATATATGCTGCAAAACATTCAAGATGCTCTCATTTAATTGCTTACACTACCCAATGTGAATAGGACGATATATTTAATGATGCAAACTGATAAATGCATAAATTGAATTTCTAATGGAGATAAGAACCTGTGCATTATATTTTTACTATGCAAGTAAGCCAGCCCTTTAAGAATATGATGAGTGAAATTGCGAACCACTGATTCTGTCATAGCTGCACCATGCTGATGGACATACTTATTGATTGAACCAGGATGAACATACTCTAAGTATATGCAAAACCGATCCTCAATCTGCATATATATAAAGTGCATCTATTATTCTTCATTTCATAATTATCAACAGAGCTTTGCACCAGCTGGGAAAAAATTAAAAAACACACACAATTCACTCCCATAATACTGCACAATATTTGGATGCTTAAATTGACTCAGAAATTTTATTCCTGCAAACAGAGAACTAAGACCAATCAGGGGTTTGTAAACCAACACCAGACAAGTGAAATCACTAAAAAGAATGCTGGACAAGATTGATGAACTTGTATACCCAAAACAGTATAAGCAAGAGAAAGATAACAATTCATATAGAATGCACTAATAAACAAATCACATGGGTGACACAACAACCTAGAACAAAATCAACATAGCTACAAGATAAGAATGTGGAAGAGAATAACATATCCACCAACAATCAAGCACATGACTCAGATCACATAAGTTTATGAATTTGTGCTAGAGTGATCACATGCATGAAAGTATGCACAGATACTCAACTAACATAGTTCATGCAAACCAGTGCAAAGGGGAAGTCCAAAAGGCAAGCAAAGTGAAAATAGAGGAAAAAAGATCTTCATTTAGAATTTCAATCCTTTTTTTCCTTAACTTTTTTATCTTCAGAGGTTCATGCAAGTCGTACTCAAAATACTGAACAATTATGATCTTACAGACAATGTCTTCAGTTGACAAGAGTATGCTTTTTACCCACGTGAGAGAACAAATCCATTCCTTACAGAGTATAAATAGGATGATATGAAGATCAGACCTGCTCCAGCTGTTTTAAAGATTCAGCGGACTTGGAGTCATCGGGAATTATATTGACTTCCTTCATTGCACATAAAGCTCCAGTGTGCCTGTAGAAGAAGATCACATTGTTTGTGTTAAAACAGCAGAAAAGATAGCCGACAACTCATCAAACACTGTATTACATACCTGTTGATGGCTTCATACACATTTCCAAATGTACCACTTCCGATAAGTTTGCCTTTCTGCCATTGCCCTTCTGCCATGGCCCTTCTGCCATTGCTTTCGGTAAACCTATTTACTCCATAAACCTCCGGTCTGCACTTCAATGCATCCTCAGTAGGAGTAAGCCCATTAGTTGTTGATGTGGAGAGCTTGTCTGCAATGCCATCCACACTGGCATGCACCTTCAACTTCTTACATCATGGCCTTCGACAATGGATCCCAACTCAGCAGCACAAATCTGAAACCCAGCTGCCTTAACCTCATCAGGTACAACGTTTTCACTGTGTACTTTGACACCTGAAATTCTTTCAAAGATGTGAAAATTGGCAGATTATAGTAAAAGGAAAGCAACCATATCTCACAAGTTGCAGGCTAGAAAAGATGGAGATGGAAGGATTACCCCGTCTGAACTGAAGTGCAACTTTGGAAACAACAATACAAATGCGCAATCCGTCCTGTAAAATGCAGCAAGAGCTGTTGGTGTTTCCATCGAATATCATAAATAAAAGAAATCTAAAATTTCCAAACGGATTTCCAGTAACCAGTGAAGAAGCAGCGTGCTTTTTGACACGGTTGAGGAAATTGAATTTGGTTGGTGAATCCATCACAGTTTTTGGTTGCACGAACTTGGAGGGTGAGGAAGGACATTCAAGTGAATCAAAAGGAAGATTGGTGCTTTTAAAGAATTTAGAAAAGAGGAGAAACCAAAGTTGTTTGGGGAGCCCATTACAAGTATTATAAAATAATTAAGAGTTCACAAATTCCATATCTGTATAAGGAGGAATGCACGTTCTACCACAATCTAGAAAATTAACAGTGAAGACGCATTCGAGGTTCACTCTGAGGTAACAAACAAAGCCAGGCCAGTACTTTCTTGATACAATGGTCCGATTTCCATCAATTCTTGCCAAAAATGAATTATTGCTGCCATTAGGTAATACATAAATGATCTTGTTCTAGTTGATGAAAGATTCATCTGTCTTCTTTTAGTTAGATCTACCAAACTCTCCTCGTGTCTAATTATCTAGTGATCCTTCACATATGATCCAGAATGCTTCAAATCTAAACCCAAACCCAAAAGCGGTCGAAGAAGGGAGAAGAAGAGCACCAGGTTTGTGCGTTTCATGGCCTCGGCCTCGGATCGCTTGGAGAGCTTGGCGGTGAAGCGGAAGCGCAGCTTGGGTGTCTTCACCCCGTAGCACAGCTTCCGCCATCGCCAGAGCGCCTTCTCCGACGAGTTCTTCGCCTTCACCCCGCCAAACCTATCGTTCACGTAGCTCTCCATCTCCCCTCAAACCACCCACAAAACGAAGTCCCCGAATTAAAACGAACCGATATCGCCAGGTCTTTGGGCGCTTCCACTATATATGGCAGCACGAGCTGGAGTAGAACCAGACGAAGAAAGAAAAGAGAAAATTATCTATACTTTTGGAGGATAAATTTTACGATCGGATGGATCGTAAAAAAATTATAATCAGATCGTCAACATCTACCATACCTTCGTAGCTTACGTATTTATATTAAAATATTAAAAAAAATAATAAATAAATTTTAAAATATTTGAATATCATATAACTTTTAAATTTATTCATTTCTATTAGTATTACATGTTTCGAAAACGTGATAGATGGCAGTTCGATCGTAATTTTCTCTATAATCGATCCGGTCATAAAAATTTTATCTGCTTTTGGATTCTAGAAAAAGTGAGGGTCAACGTCACGAGCGAAGACGACACTTACAAGCGCGTTCTTTTATTCCCAGAAGAGCGTTGCTTTCAACAAGCTTCACGGCCGCCTCTGTTTTTTGGTAACAGGAAAACCTGAACTTATGTTCACATGACAACCAGTTTATACTACAGAAAGTCGAAGCTTGCAGGGCTAACAGCATAGCAGTACATCTCTACTAGACATATGAACCCATACCCATTAGACAATACAAGTAGTTATAATGAGAAAAGGTAAGTCCAAAAAAAACATTAAATCCCTAAGACAAAGAAGGGTGGAACACAGAATCTGGAGGCTCTGAACTTGATCTGTAATCAACACCTGGAGCCATGCATTTGGAATAATTGAAAATGAACCTACTACTGCTGCTTTTTGCCTTTGTGTTAATGGTCCAGAAGCCATCGCCTGTTGCAACATTATGTTGTCCACCACCTTGCCCATTTCCTTGGTGCTCAGCCTGCAAAATTGTAAGCAAAGTAGCAACTATCAAATCATTGGATTGCCAACATACTTCTCTCTGCATGGCTTGTTTTGCAATATAATCAGCAGCGTTGTTAGCTAGTCGGGGAACATTAGAAGCTTCACGGCCACCTCTAACTGCTTCTTTCATCATGCTTCTTATCGTCCAGTAATAGGATCAATCAACCTCTCAATGATACCAAGTTGGTTCGATGACATATAAGCCAATTAAGTTTTTGCAATGAGATTACAGAAACTTAATACCTGAGAAATAACAACCTATGGAGTTGGGGCTATTTTGGCCATGACTCTTTCCATGAGCAAGTTGATTGAGTTCTTGAGGAAATTGTCACATATACTTGATTGTAATATTAATGGCTAACTGGCAATTATGCTAGCAACTGATGTAAGCATAATAATGCAACCTGAAAAAATATGACTAAATGAATGGGAACAAAATGCAATTGATGCTGACAAGTTCATTATATTCATTCTAAAAAAAAACAATATGTGCAACTTCGATAGTGAAAACTAAATATAGGACAGCTCAACCATTTGCTTTCCTTCATGCAGCAAAACTATAAAAAGCATCATGGAACCATTGGGAACTTTGAGCAACAGTCTCCCTCTTTCTTCAATAACCACCAGCGGGTCATAACATGCAAAAAGCACTGAAGCTGACCAACCTGACAGGAGAAGCACTTCATTATGAGACGCTGGACTTAGTTTGCTACAGCATCCCTACGCTCCTCTGATGGTTGATTGGGCTGAATACGTGCAATCAGCTCTACAGTTCTCTCTTTGGCCTTGGACCATCTTTCTGCATCAAGGACTCGGGTCACATTGGCTACTTCATTGGGCAATTGGCCACTTAAGTGTAACTACCCCGTGCTGTCTCAGATGCCACCTCACCCACCTCCTCTTCTTTTTTTTTAGTACAGGCGGGTGATCACACGACTCTATTGTGAATACAATCCATAAGGTTAGAAAGCAAAAAATCATGCAGGGCCCGTGGACACATCTTATCCTGTCGTCAAGTTCTATCTCCGATATACTCAGCAACATAAAAAGCGATCTAGTCTGTTGCACTGTTCGTCTTTCGAAAGATATGCCGAATTGATACCACGATAAACTCTTGGAGGGATATCCAGATATTGTGGAGAAGTGGATGGATCTCCAACTATCTTGTGCAACGGAATCCAATAGTCTGTACATGTAAAAGTTGATGCATTAAACTCGAGACAATATGGATGAACCTACTTGAAAATCTTCAACCACAAAACAAGAACGACCTTTTCTATTTCCTCAACACCAAGAAGCCAGAATTTGAATCCCAAAAGATGAGCTCTTTTTTCATCACATGGACCTTAGGCATCTAGTTCTTCTGAAAGACCCCAACTTGCGGCATTTAAAAGAGAATCCAGTAGCCCTAATTCTATTGCACCAATCCAATAAAAACCCCAACTTTCTTGAATCTCCACTGCCACTGAAGGATGGAAACCAAGCAGGATGGTTGAATTTGCAAGAAAGAAAATCACTCCATTCTCCTAATAGTTTAAAGTACATGAATTTGAATATATAGACTAATATGGACAAAGAATTCAAATTGACTACATAACTTGAGTTCATTGTGGCATGACTTGTATCTCATAAACATCTTTCACAGAATGATGCAGCAAAAAAATGCTGAAAACCAAGCAGTAGCCATCATAACATTTCATGTCTGGCAATACTGTCAAACTCTTTGTTGTGTTTTGTATGTATATTTTCCAAGGCTACCATCCTCCAGTACTGTAGTGTTCCTCCAACCTCCAGAAGTATGAGAGGACATAAAATCAAGAGATATAAAGAGGCTACCTGCAAGAAGGGATCAAGCAAATGACTACAGACATAATAACAGTGTCCTGATAATCCAAGGATCCAATGCAGACCATGGAGGTCATTCTCATCCAGCTCATATAATCCGGATTGTGTATCATAAGATTATGGTAATGACTTTTCCAGGAAGGAGAACATATGGATCATCTACTTCTTTAGGGTGGACCAAGAACATAGAAGATGGAGGCTGAATTGGTACTAGAATAAGCCATAGGGTATGAAGATCGGGAGTCATAGTTGTCGCCCTAGCTTGTTCCTATAGAAGCCATGTATGGTGAAGGTTCCTCTTCTGTTATGTGGAGAATGGGAAAGAAAGGTTGAAGAATCTGTTAAAGAGTTGAATTGTCTCATCTGTCACATTAGTACATTGCAAATCACTAATTATGAAACTTGATTGTTTTGAGCTAATGTCCTTACGTGTAGAATTCAAGCTTGAGAAAATTGCAGAATCAAGAACACCGAACATTACACATAAACTGAACTGAGAAGGAACAAACATATAGCTATTATTAAAACTAACATCTACTGCAACCTTCACAGTTGAATGGCTTTTGTAGCCAATGAACTAATTGCTTACACCTTACCTCTAAATCTCTAACTGTTTGCTCATGTGTTATTTCCTTCTGCTGGCATGCACGCTTCAAGAACCAATGCATGGTTTACCCTGAATGATTGTAGCCATTAATAGATATAGAGAACGTTAGAACATGATGTAGATTTGTCATCTTCCATTCCATTATTTGCAAAATGAATGAAACAGTTGCAAAAGAAATTAAGAAGTAAATTCAACCACAATGCAAGAACGTTGTAGATTTGTCATTGCAGTACTTCCTGTTCCTTGTAGCTATTTCTCTGTACTTACTTTAAATTCAAGTTCTGCTGATGCAGGAATTGGAACGGCGTAGGGAAGAGCTTGAAGCATTGTTGGTTGTGGACAGGGCCTGAGTGCACGTAATTGTGGCTGGATTTATCTTTGAGCAGAATCTGAGCAATGAGCAGGGTCCACGGATTCCAAGTTAACATACCTATTGTGTTGGTAGATTTGATGATCGTATTCGGGAGTTGATATCACTTGAACCCTGCTTCATGTAAGTTGTTTGAACAATTGCTGAAAGTTGAAATTAATCATTGATGAGGTGTGATTTCACTTATTTCTCAATTCTGTGGGGAAAAAAAAAAAACAATTTCACCTACTTCCTGTAGTAGTTAGGCCTTTGGAAAGTACTCTGTTCTACTTACAGTTTCCAAGTTGGCATCACATACTCGTGACTTTGTATGATGTTTGATTTCTACTATATTTCTCAAAGGTTCCATATTGCCTCTTGTGAACTAGAATTATTTAAGTGCTACTTTTGCTCTTGTTTGGATGAGTTTATACCTGCCCATTAGCATATTGCCCTTTCTTTTTTGCAAAATGACAGTGGGATGTAGGAAAAATACATTGCAAATGAGAGAAAATGTTAACATGTGAATAGATAAGGCCACCTCTTAACATTTGAATGGATAAGGCCACCAATCTCCCAAGTGATTTGTATATATCTTGTTGAACTACTTTTTATTGTAACTACTTTTGTTACCTTTGTTATCTCACGTATAATTGATGTAACTTGTATATATACACAAGATTAATGAGAATCAAGGCGTAGCCCAATCTTCACATGGTATTAGAACAAGATTTTTCCATCCACAATGGCGTCGAACCTCCCAGGAGCGAACCCCGGCCAAGGTCCCATCCTGCCTGGTGACTCCTCCCTCCACAGCCCAACACCTTCCTCTGGCACCGCTGACCCTAATGACTTCCATGGCATAGCTGATGTCACCCACCCTTTTTATCTACATTATTCAGATAACACTAGCACCAATCTTGTCTCCCAAGTTCTTACTAGCGATAATTTTTCCACATGGAGTCGTGCTATGTGAATGACTCCCAGTGCGAAAACAAGGTTGGGTTCATCGATGGCTCTCTGCATCCTCTTGCTCCTCGTGATTCTCTTCTTTTATATTGGCAACGGTGCAATGGTATGGTACATTCCTAGCTTCTCAATTCTATCTCTAAAGAATTGGCCGTTAGTGTCATCTATGCAAGCACTACTGTCGAAGTCTGAATAGATTTGTCGGAGTATTTTTCACAGACCAATGGATCCAGAATTTTTCAAATACAAAAATCTATTACTGCCTACACACAACAGCAAGTGTCCATTGCTTCTTATTTCACCCAGTTGAAAGCCTTTTGGGATGAATTGGCATTCTATAGGCCAGTTTCTCCATGCTCTTGTAGGACCTCTAAAACAGTAGTTTCTCACCAACATGAAGGTCAAGTGATGCAATTTTTGATAGGGTTAAATGAGAGTTATACTGCAATTAAAAGCCAAATTCTACTTGTGGATCCTCTACCTACCATTAATCATGTTTATTCTTTATTATTGCAAGAAGAAAACAATGAAAAATCTCTATTGTGGAAAGTCCGCCTCTTGCCTCTTCCATTTTGGCAAATAAAGTGGACTCCAAGCACCCCTCTTCCAATAGAAAAAATCTACAATGCACTCATTGCCACAAAAGGGGACATACCGTTGAACAATGCTATTCTATACATGAATATCCTCCTGGCCATAAGCTCTACAAGAAGTTTCCAGCACCCAGTCCTACCTCTGCAGCCAACGCCATTACTCCTAATGGGTCTTCTGCTTTCACACCGGTTCCTGTTTTCACTTCTGACCAATATCAAAATTATTGGCCCTCATTAATAGTAACACTTCTCTTCCTATAGCCGGCATCACTCCTCTCACTGCGGCCAACCTAGTAGGTACACTTTTTTGTTTGTCCAACACTCATTTCAATTCTTCGATCTTAGATTCTGGTGCCACTGATCATATAATTTCTCATCTCAATAATTATTTTCATCTACTTCTATACATGGTTATGATCCAGTCACATTTCTCAATGGCATATCAGTTCCTATCACATGCAAAGGCTCAATTTCTCTGTCTCCTGACATTAGACTCTCTAATGTATTCTATGTGTCTAGTTTCAAGTTTAATTTGTTATCTATGAGCAAAATAACTAACTCTCTTAATTGTTCCATAACCTTTTTTTCTGATCATTGCGTCTTACAGGACCTTGCTACGAAGAGGACGATTGGACAAGGTAGAGAGTACGCGGTCCTCTATCATTTTCATCCTACACCATCTAGCTCTTTGGCCACCACCGTCACCTCGGATATTTGGCACAAGCATCTGGGTCACCTATCCAATTCTCGTTTAGAGTCTTTTGCTTCTAGTCATGACAATATTATTTATTCTCCTATTACAAACTGTGATGTATGTCATTTATCTAAGCAGACCAGACTTTTTTTTCCATCTAGTACTCGAAGCACCACTATGCCATTTGAATTAATTCACTATGATACTTTGGGTCCTTTTGCACAAGCATCCTTGACTGGGGCTCATCATTTTCTTACCATAGTTGGCGATTTCACACGTAGTACTTGGGTTTATCTAATGCATCATAAATCTGAAATATTTTTCATCTTGAAATTTTTTTGTCATGATTCGTATACAGTTTAATGCATAAGTTAAACAATTTCGTTTGGATAATGGAATAGAATTTTTCTTTGCCAATTTTACTGGTTTGTTTCATGAGTTAGGTATTATACGCCAATATTCTTGTGTGCACACTCCCTAATAGAATGGAGTTACGGAATAAAAACATCGGCATTTACTTAATGTTGCATGCGCTTTTCATTTCCAAGCCCACTTGCCACTCTCATTCTGGGGTGAGCGTGTACTCCATGCCACTTATCTTATCAATCGTATACCTACTCTATTATTGCATAGTAAATCTCCTTACAAGTTACTTTTTAATAAATTACCTTCTTTTGATCGCCTATGCATATTTGGTTGCCTATGCTATGCTACTAATTTATTGCCTCGTTACAAGTTTGACATACGAGCCCGAAAGTGTGTCTTTCTTGGCTTTCCTTATGGGCAAAAGGGATATAAGGTATTAGATCTTGATACTCAAAAAATATTTACTTCTTGTGATGTTATATTTGATGAGACTTCATTCCCCTACATATCCATCTCAGAACCATCTTCTCTCATTCCTGTTTTACCTCGTCCATTTATTGATTATCATGAGGATCCAACTCAGGCCAACTCGGCCCCGATTCCCCTTCAAGTCACCCCGACACTGGCCCTGGTTCCCTTCAGTCCGACCCTACTTTGGCTTCACCTTCGGTCTCGAACCAACCCCAGTCCAAGCATGTTCAGAACCCCCCTCTTATCTCAAGGACTTTCATTGTCCCACATTGCAGTGCACTCCGACATCCAACTACTCTTTGCAAGCAGATCCAAGTACTTCCCATCCTCTCTCCAATTTTCTTTGTTATGATCATTTATCTTCCTCTCATCGTGTCTTTGTTAGTACCATTTCTTCCTTCATGGAGCCTTCCTCTTTCACACAAGCTACGCAGGATCCTCATTGGTGAGATGCAATAGCAGTAGAGATCCATGCTTTGGAACATCAAAACACGTGAACCATCATCTCTTAGCCTCCAGGTAAGCATCCCATTGGATGCAAATGGGTCTCCAAGATCAAGCACCGTTCTGATGGCACCATCGAATAGTACAAGGCGCGACTTGTTGCCAAAGGATATACACAACAGGAAGGTTTGGATTATCATGAGACCTTTGCTCCTATTGCTAAACTTTCTTCTGTGCAATATCTTCTTGCCTTAGCTGCTATCCGTGGTTAGCATCTTCAACAACTTGATGTCCACAATGCCTTCTTGCATGGCAATCTCGATGAAGAGATCTATATGTCTCTTCCTCCAAGTTTCTGTCGACAGGGGGGGAATCAAGTATGTCGATTGAAGAAGTCACTCTATGGACTCAAACAGGCTTCAAGGAACTGGTTTGCAATGCTCTCTACTGATATCATCAATGCTGGCTTCACTCAATCCAAGGCTGATTATTCTTTATTCACTATGCATCATGGTGACATCTCTATGGCTATATTGGTCTATGTTAATGATATAATACTTGCAGTGAATGATATCACTTCCATTAATCAGATCAAGGATCTTCTTCATCAAAACCTCCATATCAAGGACTTTAGGGACTTGAAATATTTTTTGGTATAGAGGTTGCCCAATCTAAGGAAGGTATGTTCCTTTTCAATGCAAGTATACACTTGAAATTCTTGATGATTCAAGATTGCTTGGTGCCCGATCGGTTGATACTCCTATGGACCAAAAGCTTAAGCTAGCTTTGGATGATGGCACATCACTAGATGATTCGTCCATCTATCGTCGCGTGATAGGAAGGCTGATTTATCTTAGTCTTAGACGGCCTAACATGGTGTATCTTATTCATATCCTGAGTCAATTCATACAGAAGCCCAGGAAGCTACATATAGATGACACCTTTAGGGTTCTTCACTATCTTAAAGGCACACCAGGACAAGGTATATTGCTTTCTTCTTCCAGTCCTATTGAGCTCAAGAGTTATTGTGATTTAGACTGGGCCAGTTGTCCGGACACACGATGTTCAGTGATGGGTTATTGTACATTCTTGGGCTATTCTACTTTGTCTTGGAAAATCAAGAAACAGCGTAGTATCTCCTACTTTTCTGCTAAAGCCGAGTATAGAGCTATGGTCTCAATTGCTTCTGAAATCACCTGGCTACAGTCATTATTTCAGGACCTTAGATGTACTCATCTCGCTCCAACACAACTGTTTTGTAATAATTGGGTAGCTTTACATATTTCTACCAATCCGGTTTTTCACGAATGAACGAAACATATTGAGATTGATTGTCACTTCGTTCGTGAGAAAATTCAACAGGGCATGATTGCAACAAATCACATTTCTACACATAACCAACTAGCCAACTTATTCACTAAGGATGCGTTTGGTTACACTTTTTGATTTTTAATTTTGATTTTCAAAAAATATTTTTATTTTTTATTTTGCTATTGAGTAAAAGCAAAAAAATAAAAGTATGTTGGTAACTACGTTGCTATAAAGCAAAAGGCAATATTGGGGATGGCAGGTGAAGAACTTGATGAAGGAGAAGAATTCGGAAAGGAAGGAAAAAGGGTTCAGGGAGGTGAAGAGCTTAACGAGGGAAAAGAGTTCGAACTCTTTACTTTCTGGTTTGGCGTTTTAGATGTGGGGAAGCAAAAAAAGTAGAAAAGCAAATTTTGAAAAGCAAAAATTTTGATTTGCATATAAAGCAATTATTTTGACTTTTTTGATTTTTGCTTTTCATGATGTTACCAAACATTGCTTTTGATTTTTGCTTTTAAAAATCAAAAGCAAAAAATATATTTTTTAATAGCTAACCAAACGCATCCTAAAGCTCTTGCTAAGGATTAATTTCGTTGACTTTTGAGCGAGTTCGGAGTGCTCAACATTCACACTCCAACTTGATGGGGAGTGTTAACATGTGAATAGATAAGGCCACCAATCTCCCAAGTGATTTGTATATATCTTGTTGAACTACTTCTGGTTGTAACTATTTTTTGTTACCTTTATTATCTCACGTACAGTTGATGTAACTTGTATATATACACAAGATTAATGAGAATCAAGGCATAACCCAATCTTCACAGAAACAGGTAACTATGTGGAGAAGATGTGGAAACAAAGGGAAATTAGTGGATCTGGCAAAAAATTTAGTGGTTTGCTTCTTTTGTAAAATGTTTCTCATGTAATTTCCTTCTTTGTCTATGTTTCTAGTTGATTTCTATTTTCAGTTGGAGCTGAATAGAATTACATCCCACACATGATGTCTAGTAATCAAGTGGACTTCCATAACTCTGGCTTGGATCTTTTTAGATGAAAGATGCATTGGTTGTGTTTTATATTGTTATCTAATATCTGTGTGTGGGTTGACGTCCCCATTGAGTTAGGTGGTGAAGTGATCAGTGCCTCTTGGCGTTTCCATTTTACTGTGATTGACGGAAATATAACTTTCACTCTTATCCCGAACTAGTTAGAATCACTTTAAGAAGGCTGTCTTAAAAAGTTGCTTCCAAAAGCTCCATCAGTCAAATCTTATATGGTCCAGAAGGTTCCAAAATCATCTGATTTCCGGAGGACTAGTAGCATGCACCATGTTTTTCTTCTGAAATGATATTATTACTGTCAACTTGTAACCCTTAGGGTGCCCAAAGTTGCTTTTGGTTTGCCAATTTGCAAGTAGTTCTTCTTCTGATTAGTTCATTTTCTGATAATTTGTTCACTGGTTGTTCCATTTACAGATAATATTTTCTGGATCATCAGTGATACCATGATTTGAGGCTGTGCAGCTGCAGATGTTTTGTGTGCTAACAGTCATGGTATTGTTATTTTTTTTTTTTTGTTCAATGAGCTGATCATGCTCTATTTTGAAGTTGCCTTTTAATTCATTCGTGTGGAGAACTCTTAGTACAATGGTCAATTACATCATTAAGGAGTTGTACCCTGAAGTGGGAACAATAGCTAATGAAATATTGTTTCCCTCCTGACCTATTTTTATTGTATCTATTGAGTGGTTCTTTGATTTACCTGCGTTAAATATTTATATTGTTTGCTCTGGATACGTATGTGTTCTGTCAGCTGCTTTGAGCCCTGAGACATATGTGGTGCTTTGCAATGTTCAAGCACGTCGGCGAGTGCTGCTTGCATGTTGAAAAAGCTCATAGTGGACTTGGGATGTTGACCAGACCCATCACTTTGCTTGCGGAAATGTTGATTTTTGTCAAATTATGGGGTGGTTCATCGTTACTTTTGCTGCCAGAGGTGCAGGGAACAAGATAAGAGGTTCAAGGCTAGCATATCATACATTGAATATGGAAGGGAAAGTAGTTTATAGAGTACAGCATTGGCTCTCACGTCATTATTGTCCTTGAATTCCAGCTTTTGGTTTTGGACTACAAAGATGTGGCAGATATGCTAACTCTATGGGTTGGTTTGATGATGTATGCTAATTATCCAATTCCAACATGCATGTTGCAGACCTTTGGGCACTTGTCAGGGGTCTTGTGTATGTCTCAAAGACGTTATTTGAGTACAACTTTTCCCTTTGTGATACCAGCATATCCAGTGTCGTATTAATCATTATTGATGTGGTTGGATTAAAAATCACTTTTGCAAACTACTCGTTCTTTTCTTGCACCAGTTGAATGGAAATGACCTTTCTGTCCAAGTAAGCATGCTATGATTCTTTGATTATAATTCATACAAGTATTGATGCAGGATTGCGGAGGGAATTCCTTATTTTCCATGGGAGTGTTTGGTTCGTAATCAAAATCAGAATCGGAATGGTCACATTTTTTGAAGCATTTGGTTCATGAACAGAATCAGAATGTATATTTGAATCATTAGGAGAGAGTTAAAATTGAATTTAAGAAATTGGACCACAATTCTCATTCTATCCTAAAATCGGAATGAGACCTCCAACTAAATAGTTGGAACAAAAGTCACACATTTCTTTTCCATTTCAAGCCTCAACTCCCTCCAACCAAACATTTAACATTCCCTACGTCTCATTTCACGATAAGGCGATAAGGTTTGCATTTAACTGAGTTATACTGACATAAGCCTGTCACCAAAAATGATGAGATCAGACTGGATGCTAACTGGCCTCTGTTTGAAAAGGCTGTGCTTCAGCAGTCGATTCCCATTGCTCGTATCAGATATACAAGGTTCTTCCTTATTTAACAAGGAATACCATCTCTCAGACACATATCCTTCTGGAGCAATTATTTTTAATAAAAATATAAGCACATCCAACGGTTGCGAAAACTAAAGGCATTAGTCCTACTAACCTAGTGTGATTTACTGGATCAACTACGCCAGTAGAGAGGTTCGGTGATCTGTATGATGGAGAAATATCTGAAGTCTCATTCTCAGTTCACTCAAAAAGAACCATCCTGCCTGCTGATGCGTTGTAGTAGAATTGACGCAATCTCCGGCCTCCAAAATATACATGCTGTCTGATTTGTCTTGTATGAATCATTCTCTCATAGCAACCTGTTTCATTCTAACAGCAACTTATTCCTCATTACATATTGCAGAAATTCTGTTTATGTTGGGTTCAATACAGCCCTGAAATCGCCTCTTCCTGAAAAATAGCAATTTATGGTGCACTAAAAGTATATTCCCTTACAATGCAAAATATAAAAGACTTTGGGCAAACCTATAATTAAATTTGTTGACTTGTATTGGTGACTGTAGCACCTCAATTTCCTGGTATTAATTCGTGAAATAATAGTTCACAAAGAACACACTCAGTGAGCAAAGATTATCTACAACCAAATTTCATTTCTGTAAACTATATCATGCACATCAATGTCATCCATACGTCCCTGCATATAGAACTTCAACCCCTGATGAAGTTCTTCTATGCAACAGTAGTGTACAACATACAGCTTCCTACTTCCCCCATCCAGTATATAAAGAGTAAACCAGATTGAGCGCGGCTTATTCCACAGATACATAACCTCCTGTACCATCGTAGTCATATGAACTAGCACTGAGAAGGGGAGAAAAATCAGAGCGCGTGGGGTATACAACTCAACTGTACAACTCAGCTCCTAAAAGAATTGAATGGCCTATGTCATGTGGCTGCCAGCCTCCTGAAACCGTGCAAAGCACTCGTTTGATCCCCGGGGCATACAGCCAGCCAAAATCAGAAGCTATTCGAAACTTCCTTTCCATGAGGCTTGGGTAATGCATACAGGTGAGAGTTACCATTCAAAACCTTTGTTGTAGAGCCAGGCGGACTTGACCCCAGATAATTTGGGTGGGGGCACAAACCAGGCGCAATCTCAGGGTTGGAATGAGGAGAGGGGCGGGAGGCAGCTGATTCAGAAGTTTCAGGAGGGGAATGGTTGGCCTCGCTGTGTACAAGAAACCATACATAGATAAGTTCGCATTTGGATGTTTTAACACAGTGAACCTCAAAATGGTAACATCACTGCTACTAGCTTACCCTTTGGATGACTGCTTCCTATTAACGCATGAGTCGCTTTTCGATGTGGTTCTGTCTCTTGAATTGTATCTGCTATCCTGTCAAAGTTGGAAAGAAAAATTTTAATATATACAGAACTAAGAAGGTCGAATATTTTGTACTCTAAAGTCTAAGGGTAAGAATTGGGACTTACCAAATTAATTCCTGCAAACGCCTGTATGGAACCATGAAGGTTGTAATGGTGCGAATTCCGAATAAAAGGATGTTCAAGTAACTGGTTTGCGGTTGGCCTTTCTACTGGATTCCTACGAAAGCAAAGCTGAAGAAAGTCCTTGCCCTCAGAGGACAATGTTTCAGGAATAGGTGGGTTTTTGTGCAAGACCTTGAACATAGCTGCAGCCTGTGGTCATTGTAAGTAGAATAAAGAACTCATAGCACAAGGAAAAACTAAGTGCCCCTCAAAAAATTAAAAGTAGAGGATAACTGATAAGTATTCCCCTACTTTTACAACATAGACATTCATCACTGGATAAATTTTGATCCAATATTTGGCGAGGCAAAATTAAGAGAATAAAAAGTATGGATTTTTTTGAATATACGAGGAGAAATAAAAAACATAATTATTCAATGGCTGGAGGTAAAGATGGAGTGTAGTATTTCAGCAAGGAGTAGCATGCCAAAGATGCTGACTATATCTTTATAATGCATGTATACACAATATGCCATGAATACTTTGACATGCACAACAAGTAATAATCTTAGAGTTTTGGTATCATGGGTTGCCTATCATTAGCACATTGCACAAAGCAGGGCACTATTCATGAAGGTAATGGCACAATACAGTATTTTCCCCAAGGCAATAAATGAAGGAAATGTCAGAAAAGCATATGGTAAGCTCACAATTTATGGAGTTTGCTCGAGATGTTCCAAGTATTTAAGAAGTACAGTAAGGGCCTGTTTGGGCAGCCAAACAGCTTATTCAAGCAAACTTTTCCTTGAAACTCAGCAAATGTCAAGGCAAAAGGCTGGAGGATGAAATTGCAAGGGCAGTGGAAGTCTGCAGTTCCCAAAATCCCAAAATCTCAGGAGAAAAGGAATCTTTTCCAGATGGAACTTTCT
The DNA here is from genome assembly GCA_000441515.1 of Elaeis oleifera. Taxonomy (NCBI): domain Eukaryota; kingdom Viridiplantae; phylum Streptophyta; class Magnoliopsida; order Arecales; family Arecaceae; genus Elaeis; species Elaeis oleifera. Next base: position 347,470 of record KE505350.1, read on the forward strand.
CTCTCTTTTTCTTTTTCTTTTTCTTTTTTTGTGGGGAGCAACCATGAAGCAGCAATAATTTGAAGCAGGTGTAGGTGTGTCTGTGACAGTAATTGGAGCTCTTAAAACTTTGAGAAGTTTGAATTCTTTCGATAAAAAAGAATATTGGGTATACTGAGTATTCAGTTATTTAGGGCTCCTACGTTAAGAAACATGGCACATAAACTGCAAACCGTGAGAATAAAAGCTTTCAATATTGTTATCCACTGTATATCAATTAAAGGAGAAAAGCTTGATAAAAGACTACTGGCATGAGCAAACCAGTGCTAGCATGAGCAAGATTGTGAAGTGGGAATTCAACCTCATGCGGAAGACCCCATTTGTCACAAAAGGTATTATATAACTTTTTAGACTGTCATTAAGTATTGGTGAGGTGTGCTAATATATTGGTCCTCCTGCAGAAAGCCAAGATCCTTAAAATAATAATAATTAAAAAAAAAAAAGTTACACATCTGATGTTCTGGACGATTTTCTGCTGAACACAACCATGCTGCAAAAGGCTATAGATTAGGCCCAGGTTGACAAAAATCAACCAGAAAAAAAAAGACAGGATGCAGAAGAACTACTAAAAAAATTAATTAATCTTCGAGAAAATCAATTAAATTACAGCAAACTCCCTTTTTACAATTGTAGACTGCATCCCAAAACAAATCCTAGAAGGAAAGGTTTCTTCCCTATACTTTCCTAGCAAAAGAAAAAGAGCCAGGAGAACTTACCTAAAATAGTAAAATTCATAGCACTATGAAGGCCAGTTCTAGTAAAGTCTAAAGCTTTCATAATCCAATCTAGATCCAAAGTAAAACCTTTAGTTATATCCCTACTAAAAATAATGCTCGAAACAGAATATCAGAATAGGCCCCAAAACAGGTATTCTCAAACACACAAAATGTTATTGCTTCCCCTATGGGACTTAAACAAAAGGTCTTTGCTAAAATCAGAAAATAAAGATTTAAGTTTGGAGTTTCTTGTGCCCAAATCACCTCAAACTTTGCCATGAACACATTCTTCAATTTTGACCATATTGTGTGTTCACCAGTTGGCTATGTCCTAGCCACCTAAAACGGCTTAGTAAGAGAAAGGTAAGTCATAGATCTTCTTAGAGTAACTGAGATCTGTGAACATGTCATTCAACCCATTGAATGCTTTGCTGTGGGTCAGAACTTTGAGTAATTAAAATTGTAAAACTAAGAGCATATCTAGTATGGGTGAACACTAGACATATGAAAGTATTCCTTAAGCAGGCTTGCACGGAAAAGGATACTTTGCAGATGAAAGTCAGGCTTAAAGTAATGAACATAAAACTTGAATAACATGATTCTCTATGTAATTTGTTAATTTATGATGCTTCGACCACTTGATCAACATGACTTCATGCATCTAAGCCAATAAAGTAACTACGTGGAAGAAATTGCATGTAACATATCGACAAAGCCCTCAACGAAACCTGTCAACAAGAACTGCACCTAATCATAGTAAGAAAGTAAAAATTTCTAACAAAAGCAACATTCAGAATAGTTTCCAATTTGACAAAGACTTAGGAAAAACAATGATCTAATAAATAGTTGGAAAAAAATTATTGCAGAACAAAGAATGCTTGACCCATCTTAATATTTAAAAATTCAACAAATAATTAAATGTAGAAAAGAGGGATTTGAGAACTAATTAAGTGAATGTCTCATAAAATTCCAATTCCATAAATCATGTTCTCATTGAAAAAAATCAGATGATAGCTTTCTAACAAAACAAAAGGGAATAAATGGAGAAGTTTTACTCAGAAAATTTGGAACCATCGATGGGATTACTGAAGAGACCATACACCACCAACAGTTTATTTAGCAGTAATAATGATATCTGAACTTGACACCTCAAAACATTAAAAAAGCCAAAACTGTCCAGCACATGTCATCCTCACCTTGTTTCAAAGAAATATACCTAACGACAACCTCTATGTACTATTCCACACACACCCCACCCAACCAACCCCCCCCCCCACAAAGAAAGGTCAAAATGTTAACATTCATACAATTATTTAATTAAAGATTCCAAAAAATCATAACCATTTTTTGCATAAAGTTGATGTGATGAAATGAGATTGAGCCATTCTTTTAGGAATGATTGAGATAGGCACAATAACAAACAGATTCGAAGACTTCAGAGTTCAGATGAAAGATCCTTGTACAGAAATCCTCTTGGAAGCACATAGGATTGCAGGAGGTTCTTATTATAATGATAAACAAACCAATGTTTTCCTGGTGCCATGCAATGAATACGGTAATCATTGCATAAAGGTGTATGTTGTCGCAAATGCTGTATTCTATCAAAAGCAAGTTCAATTAAAAAGGGACAAGACCAGAACAAGCAATCGAGATATGAATTGACAACAATTTAATCTGAATATTCCATAATGCAGCCAATAGAGAAGAATCAAATGAAATTCCACTGAGTAATACTGATCAATCCAGGACCAGATATCAGGCTTGCAAAACTAGATGAGGCTACTTCTTCAGGTCCAATACACTTAGAACAGCAACAGACGGAACAACCAATAACACGGTATTCTGGTAGCTTCCTTATTGCTATAAACACAAAAATCACCAAGCATTTTTGACTCCCTTGCAGTGCTAGATTCTTATAGAGACATGTCCATAACTGTTATAGCTCATTCGTTTTGCTATATAATATGCCTATTTACTTCTCTAGCTTGTTGTTCGCATGAAGAATATAAAATTTAATATATTATTTCATCACCATTTTATTGGCTTTCATACAAACCATGTTTTAAAACCAATCATACCAGCTGGCCGAACCATTGACCAACTAGGTCTAAGGTCCAACTAACCCCTGTAAACTGTTTTAAAGTATAACTGGTTTTTTTTCACTAAACCATTTAAATCACTCGCTAAACCGGCAATTAGTTCGAACCATTCCCGTTTGAGAACAATATGGATTAAAGAGATTTTGATATTAGGGCTCAATCCTGATTCTCCTCTTCCTCTTCCTTCAAGATTCATGGTGTCCACTTACAATCTCCTATTGTGAGCTGCAACTCTGCGACTAGTTCACCTCCACCCCAACCCCTCTTCCTTCAAGATTCATGGTGTCCACTTACAATCTCCTATTGTGAGCTGCAACTCTGCGACTAGTTCACCTCCCACCCCTCCCCTCCTCTTCCCTTCGCATGCTCAATGCATTGCCCTTGGACCTTGTGCTCCAACAACACATGGCAGATGGTCACCTCCAAGGTCAGGTACACCTCTTTCTTTTGGTTCCTTCTGTTCCACTACACCTCAACCATTCTCTCTCTCTCCTCCCCCCCACCCC
>KE505350.1:366070-382327 GCA_000441515.1 Elaeis oleifera
ACCTATATATTTATGTATATGATGGCTCCTCCAATATTATAATCTTACACATATTACGAGTCCACTAATTAAAAAAAATCATATAATTAATTTATATATAATTTTTTTATTAAAATAATATTTTTTTAAAAAAATAGTTGTTTATTTATTTTTTTAATCTTTTATTTATTCTTCAACCTTTGATGTGGAAGGGATTATTGAGATTTTTACATAATTAAAATCATTTTACAGATGTCATAAGGTAATATTTTTTATTTATCTTTGCCTATATATAAAATTAATATTTATTATTATTTTTATAATATTTAATTATATGTATCTTTATTTTATTATTTATTAAAAAATATTTTATTTAAAAAATTATTAAAAAATTATTATTTTATCCTTGCAATATTTGATGTCGGGCTCTGCCACTCTTTTACCATCCATAACAACCTATCTCCATCAATTATTTATTATCATCTATCATTATCCGTAATTTTCATCAATATCCATCACTATCGAAAAATTTTTTCTCTGTCTACTACCATAGATCCCCACTAAAATCTTCGACTTTCACCATTGCTTATATGATCTCTCTCATTAATTGTCACTATCATAAAGATTATTATAAATAATGTTAGAGATTATCGATGGTGATAGTTTATAGTAGATGATGGTAGAGATCATTAGTCACGTGGATCACAGTGGAGATTATCGGCGATGGTGGACAAAGATGAAGATTATTAATGATGATTTATATTGTAGAGATAATTAACAATGGTGAGTGGTGGAGATTAATCGTTAGTGGTTGTGGGTGATAGAAGGTGATGGAGGAGAAAATCAATAGGTTGGATGGTGGTAGAGGTGCTCAATGATGGTTAAAGACTGACAATAAGTGATAGTGAACAGTGATAAAATGACAACAGATGGTTGGTAGAAATGATGGTGAGAGAGAGAAGAGTTTTCTTTTTTTTGTCCCTTTCTTCTCGATAAGAATGGACCAGAAAGGAGTATGCAAGGAGAAGGTAGGGTGGGAAGGTGTAGCTAGAAAAGAAGATGGATTAAGAGAGAGTACAGAGACGTGTCTTGGCACGATATGTGTTTGAGAGAGAGAGAGGAGAGATTGTATATGGAATTCAGCAGATGGTTGCTACCCAAATAGATAGAATTTGATTTTTTTAATCCAAATATTAACCAAAAAATAAAGATAAGATGGTAGGGTGATTAATGAAAGTTTTATTTAACCTGAATTTGTTACATACCACATGGATACATATTTAAGAAATATGTTGAGGGCGCTTCCTACCGAAAAAAATCACCAAGAAATATGCCAAAATTTTTGAAAATTCTATTTTATATATGATATAAGTGTTTATAGTTAATTAGAAAGAGATAGTCTGAGAATCTAATTGATTGATCTTAGAAAATTGCGATTGCTCATCCCCGATTAGTTTTACAATTTGTCTTGACAGCTGGTCCACAATGACTAAATGTAATATTATTCATGAGGTATTTTCAATGATTTTAATAATTAATGTGATTTGAAACCTCTGTTTTTCTATATAATATAACTTTTTAAATTTAATTAGAAAGAGAGAGTGTTGCAATCTAATTAACTGATCTTAGAAACTTATAATCGCCCGTCCCCAGTTAGTTTTATAATTCATCTTGGCAACTACTCCATGATTACCAGGTACGATATTATTAACGAGGTGTTTACAATGATTTTAATAGTTAATATGACATTCAAGGGAAGATACTTTTATTCAAAGAAAGAATAAGAGGATAAGAAAGAAAGATTGATATAAGGACAACCCAAAACCTAGGTGTTTAAGCAAATCACACCACCAACACACCCATTATAAATACTAGGATAATATATATAACTTGCTTGATTGCCCAAATCCAAGAATTTCTATGAAGTAGGTAGGTCTAGACAACTTGCACTATGGATTTCCTTGTCATCTTTCTTACTTCATAGGTCACAAGAGATGCATACTATTACATGCTATAGCATTATTCTGTTTGAAATAATGAGAACCAGCTCTCATAGCTATGTACTATTAATATTATTCTGTTTGAATAATGGGTCTAAAACCTTTTTTTTTTTGTTTGTTTTGTTAGGGTTGAGCTGGTTGCCCGTCTAGGTTTCTACGTTTCGGTGACCATGGTTACATAAAGAAAACGCCAGAGGCTAGAGAGAAGAATGCCGAGTCCTCGCTGCCTCCGAGATTTAGGGTACAGCGTGGAATGCTTCCTTTTGAACAGCGGTACATCTTCTGGTCTTATGTTGTCGTTGCATATCTTGAAAGATGAACAGGTTTTATGCAGAGTTCTAGATCCTTGGACTTCAAAAGTTTTCTTATAAACAAATGTTTTAGCCTAGCAGGAGGTGTCACAATAATTTTCCACTTGGAGGAATACATTGACGATGGATATCGCCCATGTTAGCTAAGATGTCCATGTGGGTTCGAGAGACCCCGGTTCGGTGTGTACTCAACCGAAATCACATCCAACTTGTACCTAACCTAATTCGGACCCAAAGGTTAGAGAAGCTCCAAATTCCAAATGTGGTATGTATGGATTTCATGGTGCTTCGGACCGATCAAAGAAGGAATTATGGTTGGGCATGCTTCGAGAATGTCCATCAAAAGATGATAGCTGCACGCATTTATACGCACATGTTAAAATATTAAGAAAAAATGAATGGATAAATCATAGAGATATTTGAATAGTTTAGATAAACATCACATAACCGTCCTTTTTTTAATGGATGTCCCAATATATGCACATGTCTGACGATGACAGTTCGATCATAATTTCTTCGATAGTTGGTCCGATTATAAAATTTTTTTTCGAAATCCTTAGATAGTCGTGACAAGCTTGCTAATTTATTATCACCTTCTTATTTGTTTTTGAAACTGGCAATTTATACAGCTTTTGAATAAATACATCCATTTGCATCAGCCATTAATAAATGGTGAAACTAGTTAGATAAGGTAGAGAAGGATTCTCACAACTTAGATTCACTATGATCAATGATCATGATCGTAACTTGTTGTAACCTTCGGTGGATAACCATTTATAGCATGTCTTTTTCCAATGTAGCATCCACATGATACTTCTTGTAAACCGTGCCTCACTTCCTTCATTTTCCATCAAAAAAACGTGGTGGAGAGCAAGATCTCATTGGACCCACACGGACCCAATTCAACCAGACGAGTTGGTAAACAAGTCTACGTCCCCTCAAATTTAGCTAATGGAAGTTGCATGGATTTCATGGTGTTGAACACGGTCTGATTGGACCCAGATGGATCCAATTCAACCCGACAAAAGTTCGTAAAAAGTTTGTCTCCCCTAAAAATTTTGCTCCAATGAGACCTAATGCAAGAGAAGACCGAACTAACGTAGACCTGTCGAGTCATATGTTGGTTGTGTCTGGATCCAAGACTCAAAGCCAATTCTGTAGCATCGAGTCGAGTTCGACATGGACTCGGACTCGGACTCGACTGACCCGTGGTCTTAAACTAATACGGCAACATAGTGTAAGCTGGCTTCTGAACTAACTTGCTTGGGATTGTAATGCTTAGATTGCGCAAACTCCAGTTCTCCAACTGTGTAATCTATGAAGCCTAGGGGCTAATCTTGTAGCTAACAACAAATAAGACGATAACTCGCCGCCTTATTGAGGTAGCAAATCTCATAATAAATGTGCGTTTACCCAGACAAAACAAATAAAAGTGGCAAAATTACAGTGATTTTGACTTCTTCCTAACTAGCGGTATAATTCAAACATAATTATATAATAATTCTTTAAAAATCAATTTCTCGGCACCGACAAATTCCAAGTGATGTGGATGGAAAAGATATAAAAATAACAAGTGAAGTGATCAACCTTTTTCATTGTCATGACAACAAAAGAACAAACAAATAATATTTAAGCACATGGAAGGGATGAAGAATTATGTAGTACATGTTGTCATATTTTACATTTAATGCATTTTAATGTTAGGCAGCTTTCTAGCAAAGGAGACTACCTTAATACGGGGACTAAAAAACTGAGAATGTGATAGGAAAGTGACCCCTAAGACTTGGATCTTATGCAAATCACACGTCAAAGGACGTCTGCAAGAATTTTTTTGATGACATTTAATTTTATAGAACTCGGCCTGCTTCAAAGTTCCGACAATTTCAATGAAGCAGACCAAGTATTCTAATACCGATCCAAGTAACCTTTATTAAGGAGAAAAGGAAGGTGCAATATTAAAAACCTATGCAAGCAAATCTGACTGAATCAAACTACAATTTTTCCAGGATAAAAATACAGTAATCTGGTTCCGTTTCACCATCATAGTTGTTAAGCTGCAGGAGACTAACGATCTCTGGCTATGATGAACATGGCACTATTTATTTTCTTAACAAGAAAGCACCATTCAAGAACTTGATTAGCTTGCGTGCAACATGTCTCTTTCTTGGTTAAGGATGCAGCATGCCTCAATTGGGAAAATAATTACAAATAATGGAGGGTTCAGAAGAAATTGTCTATATCTTTGTAAGCATTTTGAACAATGCAACGTTTCTTAATAACCAAGAGTTATTCTTTCCATGCATTGAAGAAACCTGGGTTGATTTTCTATTTTGAAAAAGGCAACCACAACTGCAAGGAGAGGAGGTTCATATTAAATATATATGGGGGGAATGATGCAAGTTATAAATAATTTATAATGACCCACACAAAGACTCATAATAGATTGCACAATTAATGTTGCAAAAACAAAATTGTCTCATCTATTATTATCTATAATACTATTACACTTAAAACCATCAAAACACTGACATATAGGCTCTTCAAGCATAGAATGAACCTACTCTTTGGTCCAGCCAAAACCATTCCATGTGGTAAGACTCCTCTGTGCGGTGTTTGTTGGAATTATGGTTCCAAACTAACATCAGTGTATCTGCAAGCCTCCTCACTGTGCTAACACTTAAACATTTTAAAATAGCTCTTGCTAGAATTTGAAACTCATTCAATGTTTAAACTAGACTCCTGTATCCTCTTGTGTTTGTGTGGCTTCTGATATTGGCTTGGGTTCTGGCGCGACAGGCTTTGTCACCAAGATCTTACAAATGGGCATGGTGTCATTTTTACTCAAAGCTTCAATGATGGGTGGACTTCAATATCATGCATGAGCACTCTATCTCCAATATCTAGATTTGTAAGGTCCACCTCAATTTTGGAGGAATGTGTTCAGTTGGGCAGAGGTATTTTAGGCTGGTCCTTATCTTGTGCAGGTAACCCCCTGTATGTACAAAGTAAATTACAAAATACAGGTCATGTTGATGATGTGACAATGATATAAACAAGTTATGCTTCAGAAAGAGCATGTGAAATAAAGATTAAGAAGAGCAATTCTCATGAGTATAATACTCATCAAAGGGATGTAAGCATGAGGCCATAAATTATAAGAATAATCATGCACAAATTGAATTCTGCCACTGATCGATCTATAATTCGTGTCTTCACAAATCTTTGGCACTGAATGACAGGATTGGTTAAACTGAAAGTGCCAGCCAAGCCTGGTAAGGTCTCTTGCTGGTTTTAGCAAATACCTAGGTTAAAGAGATTAGAGTGACTGAATCGGTTACATTTAACTCTTTTGTCAAAGTTCTTTTAGGAGCACATTTCTATGTAGTGCAGAGTAAGCATAACCAAATGACTGATGCATGCTTCTTATCAACTACTGTCTGTGTCCTTGCACGTGTATATGTCAGGAAATTGCATGTTTTGTACTTTTTTAGTTTAACTTTCCTCACCGGATTTTAATTCCTTTCTATCATTCATATTAATACCTCAATTTTTTGAGGTTAGGTATTATTTGCCCCTCATTTCCTTTCTAGAGTTTATTGCTTCATCATCCATCCTGAGCTCTTCTTCATATCTCTGACTTTTTAAAGGCTTATTCTCTTTTTAGAAGACAGAACAAAATTGTTTTTTTGCCTCATATCAGTTTAGAGCATTCTTTTGACCTTTGCACAGCAATGTCAAATGAAGCCATCTGTCCAAAATCCCTGAGATTTTCATCTCTCAAATCGCTTTCTCAAGGTCCCATTCAATACTAGGTACCTATTTATATTTTTGATTTTTTAATAAGTGAATAAGCTAACACCTCTTCCTACCTCCTCACAATCATTCACGCATGCAAATACACTTCTTTCACATGTCATTTGTAACCAGGGCTTCAAATAGGTTGGGTTGGACCACTGAAATGCTTGACTTTAACACAAAATGGGTACATGTTAGGGCCTTGATTTAGGACCTGGACCAACCCATGGTTGATTGTGTTGGGTCAGGTCAGATCTATGGAAGTATTTAATTGTGGACCCTGCAGGTCATTTGGCTCAGATCAGGATCATCCAGACCCAACCCGAAATGTTCAGGTTTGTGTTGGGCCTACATATGCTATTCATTTATAACTGAAAAGATAAAATCATTAATTTTTAAAAAAAAACTAAAACCCACTTAACAGGGATTTCCATTCCAAAAACCTTTTAATTTGGTTCAAGAAAATGATTGTTCTTAAGTATAACTTTACAAACTATAATTTTAAAATAAATATTTATATACATGAGAATATTATAAATAAGAGTCCATCAAAACAAATAATGAATGTTTAAATATACTTGAGTCAAAGTAGGTGAGAGAAGATGGGGTTATGGAGATGAATAGAGAGATTACTTGAAAAGAGAGTTCATTCGATGATTTTTTGAAGATATTTAAGGGGAAGGAGCAGAGGTTTTGGATGATTCAGGTTTTTGAGTTAGGCCAAATCAGGTCTGGGTCGAGTTAGGGCTATTTTCTGTTGATCCAAATTAGACATAGATGATATATGGGTTGAGTTGATTGAAAGGAATATAAAAAAAAAAATCCAAAACCTGACGAGGCTTTAAATCTGGACCAATTTTTGACCCTAAGCCAATCATGGGTCTTCAAAAAGGGATATGGTTGGATATAATTATGTGGAGACCGATTTGGTTCATGAGTAAAACTGATCAATTCACAACCCTACTTGTAAAACCCATAATTATATATTTCTTCTCAAGATTTAACAATATGAATCCATACTTCTCAAATTCATTAACAATAGATTTATTCTCTTCTACCTCCCTTCACACAGATATCTCCAACTAAAAAATTATATTTTTCCCTTTCATAGGAGGTTGGACTTTGCTTAATTCCTTCCCTTAAGAAAGGGAGGGCAAGAAAAAAAGCTGTTTTCTTAAAGTGCAAGCTTGTGTTGCATGAAGTCAAGGATTTAGTTCCTCCTGACAGCTTGGAAAGGCCTTTGCATAGCTCCAAGACAGATCCAATTAATAACAAACACAAAGTCAAGCCCAGTTACATACTTCCCATCAGACAAAGATACTGTTTTCCGTTAGGTTGACACCGAACTCTTCTTGAAGTTGCATTGTAGATGGTGATCCATCTCTCTTCCCCTCTGCATTACTCTCAAAGAAATGACAGTTTCTCAGATCTGAATCAAAAATTAGTTGACCAAAAATATGGGCAGCAAATCCACTACTATTTCTCTCGATACGTACTATTTCTCTTTGATTAGTTCTTGTTGATTGACCACCCAGCTGCAAGTTCAAACAACTATCACTATGTATGGACTTTGGTCTCCGGACATGAGCCTTGTATATTTCGATCACATGAACTGTATTAGGCTTACCACTCACGAGTGTCGATCATCACTTGAAATAGAATGAAGTCATGTTTCTCAGGAATGAAACAAACATCATCATTATCACCCATATTCCCTCCTCATTCAGTGTATCCCAATCTGTTTTGTGCTACATAATAACTACAAGTCATGATCAATGCAACACTCATGGCAGACAAAGAAGTGGTCATGACATTGTTCTTCTGGCATTCAAGTACAGAACAGTCTGTATAGAACATAATTCAATCCCCAGATTCCAATACATGCACTAGGAATGATAATAGAATTAGAGGCCCTGTCTCACAAAATGGCCAGTTGTGGTAAACCCTACCACCACATGTACAGTGTTAATCTACAATTGGCATGTATTAATCTCATGAGCAAAATAACAAAGAATGTCTTAGGTTATTATTAATATGAAACAGAGTACTTACAATAAGCATGCATTATTTTTTTGACTCCACGATATCCATATATCATGCCAGTCCAGCCAAATTACTTGGCAATGTTTAGTGTCACCAATCAACTATTAATTGTGCAAAGATGTCAGATCCACCGTGAAAAACTCAAACCCTAAAGCCATTCAACTTCATCTTCCAACCTTACCATGGATCACAATGCAAGCCCAAAATTTCTGCCTTAACTGAAAGTAACCAAACATCTAAACTTGTAGTTCAACATCTAAGCCTCATAATTTCAAATTCAGCTTCTCAAGCATGGTTTCAGCATTTTATACAAATTTCTCATCCATATCTGCAATAAACAATTTTTTTGTTAAAAGACTATGACAATTCTTGTTGAAAAGATAGATCAATTTATTTACTTATATTTACCTGGTAAGAGTGGCAAATTTTAACTAGATCCACAAACCTCCTTGAAGCTGTCCAAAACAAGCAGGTTTAGGTGGCATTTTTCTTATTGACTCACTAATTATGGCTCAATGAACCAATTCAGTTAAAATTGGGTCAAATTTAGGTTCCTTTCTGGGTCACCATGTATTGGACAAGCCCTTAAAATCTATCCCTAGACCCTTAGAATAGTGTAGCAAACTAGGTGGCTAATTGAGCTTGATTTGCATAATTACCGAAATCAAATGGTTTATTATTATACTTGCACAAGATTAGATTGACCTCGTTTGTGCGGACAAGGTAAAGATTTCCGAGTTGACAGGCCAGATTAGACCCAATTCAAAATGAGGATGGGCTTGGGCTTGCCAATTTTTCCCAACTAACATATATTATATACAACTTAAACAACATGTATAGTATTTAATATTATACTTATAATTTATATTGTTGTATTATATACCAATTTAAATTTCAAATAGAATCTAAAGATGGAGAAGAATTGGTAAATTGGGAACCCTAACCCAGTCCCTCCCCTTCTCTTCTAGTTGATGCATCCTTCCTCTTCTTGATCACCACTAGCGCATCCCATATAGGTAGGCTTTGTCTCCCCCCTCTCTTTCTCCCTCCATCTTGCCCAAGATTTACCATCTCAGTATCGGACCCCATACCGGTACCATTTATTACAGTGTCAATATGCGGTTTAGTACAGCACATTGGTGTCAGTACACTGTGGTACGCCAGACCAGTATGGTATGGTACATCTTGTACTGGGTGGTATGGAGCGGTACAGCAGTATGGCAAACAGTGATCTCATCTCTTGCTTGCATCAACAGTGATCTGGCTAGCCCAACTTAATGAATTGCACTTTGGCCCTCCTATTCCAACCGGGCCATGCTCGGGCTAAGTTTGGTAACTGCTGTTCAATATCCAGGTACCGGACAGCAAGCAATGAAATTAGACCTAACCCTAATTTAATCCTTTCCCTTAATCCTTCCACAAATAGCAGGCTGTTCCTAGTTGGTTCTGCATCACATTGCTACCCTAATGTCTGGACAGTGTGACTAACACAAAACCAAGTATGCCTTAATGATAAATTTGAAAAATCCTCTCAGCCATAAATTTATCATGAAGAACTTAGCGTATGCTCTTTAGTATCTTGGTGATGATGAACTTCAAACTTCTAAGGATCTGCCTTTGCCTCACTGCAAGTTCATTGACCAACACTTGAAAAATTCAGCAATCAAAGAGTATTTTGATTGCACCTAGTCTCTTAGTTACCAATAGCAGAAGCAGATGTGATAGTGGATTTAAGTGCAGAATATGAGGAAGTGGATCAAAAAAAAAAAAATCATGAAACACATAGGAAGGGCATAGTTACAAGTTTCTAACACACAGGCACCTTAAGTAGAACCTTAAGTAGAAGTTTCTAGGTATTAAGCTCAGATTTGTTTACACATCCTAATAAAAGGTGCTTGAAATTTGTATTCACCAAAGCTCCAGCTGGCAGTCAACAATATTTGGCATTTACTAGTTTTGATGAGCTTTCATTTCAAATAAAGATTTAGGTGCTGATTTTGATAGCAATCCAGTATTTTTAGACATTTAATGGTCAAATTCCATTTGAAGACCTCCATCACTCCTACACAGATTCCAGCCAACAACCAAGACTTCATACCTTCACTTGGGTTGGTAAGTTATATAAGACATAGATCCACTGTCATAATGTCCGAGTGAATTTACTATGGACTTGATTACCAAATGTTGCACTATTCTTTCAAAATCAAGTGGTACTTTAGTTAATATAAATTGCCTCCCAACAATGATCTCTAAAATGATGATTTCAACTAAAGTGGTTGTTTGAAACAAATATTGGGATCTTGCACAGAATTCACCAGCTTCTCCCAACCACAAGGAGAAAACTTAAAAGACATATATAAAATGGTTTAACAATGAAGATGAATTTGTCTCCCTTCTCCAGGCTTAAGAATCTTCAAGTCTTCCTCCATTGTCAACAATTTTACACAGAATTTCGAAGCCAGAAGGTGGTAGCTTCCAGCCTTCAACAATTTGGTCCCTAAGACATGTTCCTAAGAGATGGATAAAGTCACCTTCATTTGCAACCTTAGTCCCATCATTCTTCACTAAATCATAAAGACTTCTGCCTATGTTGCAAAATATTGAAGCTAGGACATTATCCTCTCACCACAGTCAAGCCAACGCCATAAATGTTAAGCTCATATAATGCCCTTAGCACCTCCAACACCATTCTCCCGTGGTCTTCAACTTTGTAGCTCACAACAAGAACAAACATGGGAGTTGGAATGAGGGCTAATGAAAGAAAAGATAAATCATGTGATTCACAGTCTACAGTTGCCTAAGGAACAAGAGTTGGAGTACACATAAGCATTGGTTTAACTATACCTGTGACACTAAAATGTAGTTAATCCTAGTTATGTGGATCCAAAATGAGAATAAAGCTTTCATTCTCCAACCCTCTTTACAATGGTTCTTCTAATTACCTCTTTCCACATCACATTATACCAAAACCCTAACCTAACCTCCAAACCCATTTAACAAGGCTTGATTCTTGCTCTTAAAATCTCTTACTCCATGTACCCTTTCATTTTCCCCATGCAAATCAAATGTTCCTTCTTCCTCCCGCCCTACACACAAAAGCACTTTGCATATTCAGTATGTATGCACAAGCACAATTAAGCCAAGAACCTTATAGACAGAAGTAATACAACCAAAGATGTGAAGATTTATTTGGATCATCTTAACTAGAAGAGATACAGAATATTTTTACATATTGTCACATTACTATCAATTTCTCTGTCACATAGCTCCACATGAAGCACATCGAGACAAAACCTGAAATTCCACATACGTGATATGTTACATATTAAACATGGGAAGGATAAAAGCAATTCTTAGGTTAATCCCATTATAACCTTAAAGCCCACCAAAGCATTCCAAGTCAAATTGCCCTTACCCTCAAGCTCATAATCCAACAAGGAAGGTGCGGGTGGCCCCGGGGTTGGTGGATGCTCAAGGATAAAGCTAGAGCTAGATTTGAGGATAAAGCTAGAGTTGATTAATTAAGTGCAAGTTACACTTAAGAAAAAATCACCCTTACACTTAAGTACCCCTCTCTAAGGCTCTAGACAAGTGGATTAATCTAGGCCTTTGGATTGTTTTATGTTTTGGATGGGCAATGCCTTGCTCAAATAGCCACATCACAAGGTCATATGCTTGTCCTATAGGTTGAAAGAATTGCAAAGAATTTTTTATGGATTAATAACCTAAAGAAACACACCCACATACATATATAGTTTCTCCAAAAAGAAAAAAGAAACAGTTTTGCTAGTGAAAAAATAAACTTCTCTAATATGTTCGCTATTTTTGTTCTTCATAGCTGTACAAAAAAGTATAGATACTCATGCCTTGGCTCTTTTACCCAAACTATATACCTAAGTTTAAATTAGCCCATCATAAATTCCATAACATAAATAAATGCAAACCCTACAACCCTTTGGCCATCAAATTAAATTCGTTTTGATATATTGCATGATGTATATCAAAATTATGACCCATAGCAGTAAGCATCAAAAGGCTAAACCAATTACATATAACCAAATAGGTACTGACACATACATAAATACATCTACACATAAATTCTCCATAAAGGAAAAAGAGACAGTTTTGCTAGCCAAAAAATATACTTCTCTAATATGTTCGCTATTTTATTCTGCATATTCATACAAAAACATAGCCCTAACCTAAGTGTAAATCAGGCCCATGGTAAATTCCATAACATAAATAAATGCTGACCCTACAACCCTCTAGCCATCAACTTAATTCATTTTGATATATTGCATGATGTATATCAAAATTCTATTCAATTGTAGGAGATGTTAACACATTCCTAGCATGTACAGGATACCAGCATAGGATTAAGGGATGCAGAGAAATGAGGGAACAATAGAGGGAACAGTAGATGACTTCAGAAACTAGATTTCAAACTTCTTGATTCATCCCTCCTTAACTATGATAAATTAATCTCACCAAATCCAAGCATCAAAATTTTTGTAGATAGGATTATAGGCTTCAGAACGCTGATTTCTAGAAGCATAAAAATTCTAGGATATGAGAAATAGGAGGATTCAAAAAGGCATTAAAACAATGGCAAAGTCATGGCGGCCAAACAATTTTTACATCACCATAGATGAAACCACCTCCTAATATGTTCAGATTACCGTCCTCAATAATAAAGTATCAGAGCCTCAATGAAAAGAAAACGTAATCATCTAACTCATTTTCATGTTCCACTTAAGACCAAAGTTAGCATTTCAATTAAAGCTCCCATATCTCTATTGACCAAGGATGAATTAGTTAAAACACAGAAACAGAGATGGTATGGTCATGTGCAACAAAGACTTAAGGAGGCCCCATAATCAAGACCCAGGTTAAGAGGTTAGAGAAGGGGAAAGCATGACCATGAAGGAATCAAATGGAAGAACCACGAATGACTTCCAAACGGCTTTCCTTAAAACAACATATAGTCAAGAAGGTTTGATTATGTGAACCCAAGTAGATAGCAAAATAACCCAATGCTAAAACATGACTGCATGTGTCAATGCTGTGATATAGTTTAGCAAAATGCCTAAAAGACTCAGCCGCCAGCTTCTTAAGGTCTTGCTTCAATAATGCACCAACTACCTAAACCCAATGCAACTGTCTAGAGCAATCAAAAGACAACAATGAAAACAGAACCAAGTAACGGCAGCAAGTATGGAAGAGTTCTCAAACCTTTCTTAAGGCCCGGGCAGACGTCCTCTCCCTTGTATACCACGGGCACATCCACCTTCAGCTCCAATCCCTTCTCTGCCCACGCCATCACCAAATTTAGAATCTGTCCCGTCTCCTCCTTCCTATGAACCTGCGACCAACCCACAAATCTCTTATCAGATTACCATATGAACCAAAATGAACATATCAAGAAGAAATCCAACTAAAAGGAGGCCTTTTCCTTGCCTTGATGGGGAGGACGGTGCCAGAATCGAGGACGACGGCGGAGCGGGGCCAGCGCGGACCTGGAGTTGGATGGGGTGGAGCAGAAGAAGGAGACTGCTTGAGGATCTCCCGGATCTGCTTCGCCTCGGTAGTGAGGAGCTGCTTCCGGGTGACGGGGCCGCCGCCCTCGCCGGGGCTCAGCACCACCGAGGGGATAAAGCCGGCGGCCCGCAGCTTGGCCGCCACCCGGCTCCCGGTGTGCTCCCTCGGCACCGCTTGGATGGTGCGGTGGTACGCGGCGGAGGGCGTCAGTCGCCACGGCGGCGGCGCCACCGCTGCCGCCCTCCGAAGGAGATCGCCGCCGCCTCTCCAGCACCTCGCCATTGCTCTCGATTTTTGGGCGTTTGTTGCCCGTGCGGTTTATGAGCTCCTCCAATTCGAGCCGATGCAGGGTTTATGGAGGAAGAGAAACAATAGGTCTTGTGGGCTTGTTTGATGAGGTTGAAGAACAAGGCCCAATTTGGCCCATTTAAGGGCGATTTGAGTAAACAACAAGGGTGATGAACAATTTCATATTTTCTTCATTGCTGTCATCTATATGCTTTATCGGTAAACAAAGGCTGAAAGGGACAAGGATTGTATCTTTCACACGAAAGAAGGATTCACCTTCCTCCATATGAATCCACCATTGAATTGTGCAATGATCGCTTCGAGAGATGTGATGGTAGATGAATGGAGGAGTTGAGGGTGCTTTGAGATCTGCATGAATGCGCTATAATGATCGATGTCAAAAAAGAAGATCGACCATTCTTTTGCATGAAAGATAGAGCCGGGACCTGGCTGGGAGATTATTGGCTTAGGTTGTAGATGATTGCAGTGCCAAGAAGCAAAGATGATTTGATGCTAATTAGGCTCCTCATGATCATAATTGTACAACCACTGCTGATAATTTTGGATGATTAATATAGAAATGCCAGGGGGGTGGTGTTGAGGTGAGGCAGGTAGGATATCAAGATCCTCAAGAACCGCAGCGAATGAAGGGAATCAATAAAAGGATCAGGTTGGACGAACTTTGCTGATGGGTGAGGAGGATTTTTATGAAGGTAACTAGGATTGTAGAGAAAATCTTTATGCATGCAAGGATGGGCAAGGATAGACCCTCCAATAATGAGACATTGGGCGATGGGTGTGGGATGACAAAGAAGGATTAAAAAAGGCATAGTAAGTATCTTGGGACCGCATGAAATTTATGCAACAGTTTTCCTCTAAATGGACTATAAGTTGATCATAAAAGTGTTCAATACCAGCAAGCCTATTGTCTGCCAAGAGACAAATCAAATCAAACTGGAGTAGAAATCCATGTGCATAACATGTACATCATATGCATGTGTGGTTGCATTCGAAGGGGAGCATAGATGTGATGGTGCCTTATAAACCACATTAACCTAGCCAGACAATTTTTTCCTTTAGTCTGGCATTAATAATTAGACAACACTAGCTTATAGCCCATGCATGGGATGTAAGTTTTCTGAAGAAAGCCTTTTTTTTTTCCTACCTCACGTGCATAGCATGTGAGATTTCAAAATTTTTTTTTAAAAATTTAAAAAATATTTCTTTTGGTGAAGTAATATCATCCAATTGATACATCAATTTATTTTTTTAATTCTTTAATATTTTTATGACATGTAATAAATCTAAATATTTTACATGCTTGAACATAAATTGTTAAATCCATCTAAAATCCAATCCAAACAAATCATATCCAAATATAACAAATGGATCCGAAAGTGTAATAGGCCAATCTCTCATTAATGCTGTAGTAGACTAAGGGCGGTAGTTAGACGGATCTTTTCCAATATCTGACCTAATCCAAATCCAAATAGAATCTGTTTAGCAATACATTATAGAGTTTAGGATCAATTTAGAATTTGAACTTAACATCCATTCGGATTTAAGACAGATTTAAGATTTGCAACTTGAATGTCTCCTACCAAAATTTGATTTTACATATATATAAGAAAATATAAACAATTGGAGAATTTGAGCCCAAATCTTTGGATGGCCAAACACTAATTTATCTAATTTTAACTTAATTAATAATATATTAATCCCTTTGAGATTCTTATACATAAAAGTATCCAACTCAAAACTCAAACCACCATCTAAGTTTCTTGTTTGAGCACACCAAGCCCCCCCTCTGATTGATACTCCTAGGCTCAAAGCGCTCCAAACTTCCCATCTAATTGGAACCCTTCAAGATGGGAATGCACATTTTTCTTTTTATTAAACTCACTTTTCTATTCGAGCGCACCAAGCCTACAATCCAATTGAAACTCCTTGGTTCCCTCTCCTTGTTCCCCGTCAAGACAGAAGTCTTCGTTTATACATATATATATATATATATATTTGTATATATATATATACAAATATATATATGTGTATGTATATATATACACATATATATATTTAGACATACACATATACATATACAAATATATATATATGTATATATACACATATATACAGACACACACATATACATATACATACAAACATAAATATATATGCACACACACATACATACATATGATGTATGTATGCATGTATGTGTGTGTGTGTGTGTGTGTGTATATATGTAAATGTGTGTGGGTGTGTACACACACACATATACATACACACACACATACATACAT
>KE505351.1:30684-52465 GCA_000441515.1 Elaeis oleifera
TTTGGAAGAAATTTATAGAATTATGTGGATTAATTGGAATGCGTTTGAGGTAAGTAATGTTTCACTTTTTTTAGATTTATCGATAAATTATAATATATTTTCTGACATAAATTGTGAAATGATGCATGAATTGGATGAATGATATTTATTATGAAAATATCTTATTCGAAATGTTATGATAAAGCATGATTGAATATATTGATTTCATGATGCATTATATTGATTGATTTCGATACTACAAGATTATATGTTTTCTTATTGAAATTAGAATATGAAACATGATTTATGAAGAATTCTGATATAAGAACAATATGAATTAACAATCTGACTATGTAAAGGATCCCGCCAATAGAGGCATATACGTTGGCAATTGATTTGTCCTGAGGGTTTATGTCGTCAGAGAGACCAGCGACAAACCGTCAGAGAGACCAGCGGTTTCGAAGGACTTTGCTGCCAGATGATTCGCAGCTCACCATAAGAAGATACATGGTGTTATGACCCTACCATAGGAAAAATATAGTCATAGGTCATGGTTGACAAAAAGAATTTAAGAATGAAAGAAATTGAAATCTCGAAAGAAATTTGAATTTTTGAAAAAGAAATGAATTTGATATGAACTATGTTGCATAATCGAAATTGATTTTGAATTGATGAACTCTATATGCTTATTTCTATAAATGATTATTACTTTAATGTCTGATGAAATCTGTTGAAATTGATCATTGCTTACTGGGCTGTCTAGCTCATTACCTCCTATTTTATTATTTTTACAGATGTTGAGTGATCAGAAGCAGAATCTCTATACTTTTATTTTAGGTTGAAAGTCTTATTGAATTTGATGTAAGGCCTATGAATCATTGTAGAATTTATTGAGATATCAATTTAAAAATTTAGATCGTTATGGATTTAAATTATTGACTAATTATTCCGCTGTTGTTTTAGGATAGCATGATAAGATGCCTTGCATGCTTATGGGAAGAGTTTTCTATGAGTATGCAGCGGTTGTCATGACCCTCAATTTACAATCTCGGATCGGGGGCGTGATAGTTAGAATAAGATAATACTTTTTAGCTGCCTTCGCAGATGAATCTCTTGTGAACCAGAAGCTTCTTAACATCAACTTGGAAGTAATAATAGGGAGGAGATAATTGCCACCGAAAATTTATTGAAAAGGAAGGAACTTGCAGCCAGGATAAACTACAGAGGTTAGATAAAAAGTACAGCATTTGGAGAGATGAAAGAAGATAGCTTGAACAGTGATAAGCGAATCAAAACCCAAAACCCCCGTTCTCTGAGGCTTTCAACAGAAAAAATTAACAAAAAAGAACCCTGGAAGGCTATGGGGATAAAGCTGAATCTTCAAGAAAGAGGCTGAATCCGTTAGCAATCTTTCCGAACCATATGGTAAGCAAGAAGAGGCTGCGTGCTACTGATTTTGGGGCGGCGCCGCGGATGGGGAGGGATAAAGTCCAAAGGAGAACTCCCTGGAAGGCGAGTGCCGGGAGTACTTTCGGCCTAGGGGAGTGAGGGACGAGCCCAAGCTTATGTTTGAGCATAAGAAGGTCTGATTAAAGCTAGTAGCAGGGGAGAGGTAGAAGGAAATGGTCGAACAGAGAAGAGGATGCCGCATCAAGAAGTGTGATTTGCCCCCAGAATTGTTTTCCAACCGGAGATTTTAGGACTGTAGGCGGTTCTTAACATTGGAAGAATCTTGGGACACTGATATCCTTTGACCTTTCTAAGGAGGTGTTAGGGAAAGTGAGGTTTCAGAATCGAAATGAGAATGGGTAACTCCTATTCCAACTGTTTGGTTGGGAGGAGTCCCATTCCAATTTCAATTCTGAGATGGAATGAGAATGGCCCAATCTACTTAAAACTCAATCCCTACTCTCTCATATGGATTCAAATTTCTATTATGATTTTGATTCTGATTTCGGTCACGAACTAAATATTTTGGAGGATTAGGCCATTCCGATTCCAATTTCAATCCATTCTGATTTCGATTTCCATCACGAACCAAACACCCCCTAAATTTTCTCCAGTATCAACTTAGCGTTAAGCCAAAAATGATTTGTGGAATTAGTGGTGGATAGGCTTGCTTCTTGCCCCACCATTTCTTTATCGCATCTGGACTAAAAACATGTGATAAGGACTAGAGAAAGGTCTTCCAATTTGCGAGTCTTCTGACCCGAGAGGTCTATTCTCACTTACTCCTCTTTTTCAGATTCAGACCTAGACCTTAAGGATGTTTGGTTGGAGAGAGTGGGGGTATGGAATCGGAATGAAAATGGATGATCCTCATTCCCACCATTTGGTTGGAAGGAGTCTTATTCAATTTCGATTTCGGGATAGAATGGGAATGGCCCAATCTACATAGAACTCAGTTCCTATCCTTCTCTATGGTTCAAATTTTCATTCCAATTCGGATCACGAACCAAGTGTTTCGTAGAATTTGGTCATTCCGATTCTGATTCCAAGCCATTTCGAGAGTGTTTGGTTCGCAACCGAAATCAAAATGGACATGAAAATCGGAATGGCTGGGACTCAGAATCGGAATAGCCAAATCCTCTGAAGCGTTTGGTTCATGATTGAAATCGGAATCAGAATTGGAATGAAAATTTGAGTCCATAAAAAAGAGTAGGAATGATTTCAAATCCGAATCCGATTCCGATCGCGAATCAAGCACCCCTAAAGTCTTCTTTAGTCATCGAAGTCCTTTGAGTCAGTGAAGTATTAATCGAGAGGTTCATATTTGGATCTTGAGTTGCAAATGGTTCCCAGTGGCATAATCTATTCCAATCACTGCAATAATTGGGTCTCCATAAGATCTAATATCTTTCCTTTGCATCATGCGATTCAGTATGCTTCAGTCTTTTTTTTTTTTTTTGTATGTAACTGAGTTAGAAAATGTCTAACTCAGGAAATATTATATTAATATACTTGGTAGTACGTATAAGAGCTATTGCATATGATTCTATTATGAGACTTGGATGCTGACTTTTCATTCCAGCACCAGAGTTTTCAGACTCTGTAGTTACAGACTCTGTTTACACCGAATTACAGATTCTGAAGTTATGAGTCATTGCAGGTCTTATTCTACATCCACTCTGAATCTGACGATTTAGACGTTTCAGGCCTCG
Organism: Elaeis oleifera; assembly: GCA_000441515.1. Classification (NCBI taxonomy): domain Eukaryota; kingdom Viridiplantae; phylum Streptophyta; class Magnoliopsida; order Arecales; family Arecaceae; genus Elaeis; species Elaeis oleifera. The sequence goes on from KE505351.1 coordinate 33,825, forward strand.
ATCACCAGAATCATGGAGGTTCTTCACTTGGATTGATACAGCAACAGATTTCACCAATGTCCAAGGCACCATTTCAATCAACATCAATAGCTTCCATTTAGATCAGAACATCTGTATTTGCACTCTGGTGCCCAAGCCGGTGAAACAAATTTCCAGCTCTTCCAATGTTAACTTCCCATTGTCCTTTATGTCTGCTAGTTCCTCAATGGATAGATGTTCATCTACAGCCCTTAGAGCTCTCTTTTTACATTTGTTTAAAACAGAGAACTATTAGAGCCTTGCACGAATAAATTTCACCTAGAGGAACCTTCTATGCCCTTTTGTCATTCTGCAACCACTGTACTTTAAGAGCAAGTTGGCCTGTCCACATATACAATTATTGTCTATTACTACCTCGTACGCGGACTTTCCTGTCACTTTCTTTCTGTCCTTGACTGACTAACTATAAGCATGCACTATGCAGAACCTGGTGTGGCAGCGTCACATTGTTGCAGCTGCTCTACTTCGAGCAGTTCTCCGATTTCAGCTCACACCTTGCAATGTTACTTGTTGGTTCAACTGAGAAAGGGAGCGACAAACACACTTGTCTATAAGCTACCATCTATATTTGCTGTCTGTGAATGAAAATGACGAGCTATCATGTGTGCAATTGGTTTCGGAGTGAAAGCTTAAAATTCAAAGAGTCTTCTGTTCCTTTCACACCATAGACACCATTGTCCGATGGCCAGCAAGGCATCCAAACCTTCCTACAACTCTGGGTCTTGAATTCTGCTTCTCCATTCATATCAGAGTATTTTAATGGAAAATGGGAGGATTGAGAGGTGCAAGTTAGTGAGTATTAGAGACCATAGCTATCGAGAAAAGGAGCACTCTAAAAAGAGATGGTCATTAGATGTCACAAAGAGTACAATTGGTTTAGCCCTTCCATCCCTTCCTAGCCAGTATGAACTTTGTTTGGATTTTGCCATGGAAGCTTAACCGTGCAAATATCTTGATTTTTTCTGAGACCCTTTGCTTCCAAATGATGGTGCTTATGGGTGGTTTATTCCCCATTAAGCATGAATTAATAGCAACATTTTGCTGAAAATTTGATTTCTGTGAACCTGCACTTCCATTTGATCCGGTCCCTGCCATCTATCAAACTGACCATATTGATTTGCCATTTGAGTTTCTCAATCTCCTCTTCCAGGTTCTCGGCAAGGGGAAGTCTAGACATCCTACCTCTTTCGAAGTTCTCTATCCCTCTTGATATCAAAATGTGTGGCTCTAAACTTAACGCGAATAATCTTGGGAAAAAAGTGCACAATGAGTGGTAGCTCAGCCAGTAGTCCAACCAAAATCTAGCATTTTGCCCGTCGCCAACCTGAAACTTGAATTGCTACTGAAAAAGCTGATGTACTGCTAGTAGACCTAGCCAGAATGGTGAAATTGCTTTGCATGTTCGCTTGAGATGCAGGAGGGCTTGTGCTTTGAAATGAACTATATGTATTAATTTGCACCATGTTTTTTTTGATTCTGAGTAAATTTTCCGACACCATTTGCATAGTAGACTGGTGTTGAAGGTAAGAAGGTTGAGCACTCCCAAACCTCCCAATTTCTAGGTCTGCAAACACTAGACGACTACATCTTGTAGTGGTCAGCTGCATAATTTCTTGTCCTCTCCAAAGAAATGAACTCCGGACTTTGTCTATTTTCTAATGACAAATTGAGGTAGAAGGAATGTTTGCATCCAGTAGAAAGATATTGTAGTAAGCACTGAGTTCACAAGAACAAATCTTCTCGTAATAGTTAATAGTTTCCTTTTATCTTGCTAACTTTTTTTGTACTTTTTCTACCAACAGATTCCAATCACTCTTTTTAATCTCTTGTGGTGGAGTGGTAGTCCCGAACAGACAACGGGGAGGCAGCCACCTTGCTGCCCAGAATGTCAGTAGGCTTCAACTTTGATTGGTCGTTGTAAGCTTTGTTAACTAGAACCTTAAAGATCTTTCTTTCAGGTCATCGTCCGAGTCTTATACCACGATGGATGATCATGATGCTGCAGCTAGCTTCATGCAGATGCATGAGCCTTTCTTCATCTCCGTCCTTTGGTTCCAACAACCGGGTTTGATATTCAGAACATGAGGCTCCTTAGGCTGTCATGGTTCACAAACGCACACTTTAAAGCATATTTATGTGCATGGTTCCATACCATCAAAAACGTGTGCATGGTTCTCACTGAGAAAATGGCCGTTAGGTATGCACTTGTCTTTGTTGAGGAATAATCTATTTCTTTTTTTTTTTGATGTGGAAATAACCTATTTCTTAGGTCAAGGCCAAAGTCTTTTCTCCCTTTTAAACTAGCAGTAGTGTCCTTACCCTAAGCATGCAAGGGTCTCATACACCATGATGGTCCAAACTGCTCGTTGGTCTTGACATTGATCGATAATGCTCTCACCGCAAAATAAGAGCAGGGTTGTCCTAAGCTTGCCTATTTGGTCCACTGTGAAGAGCATCCTCATCACTGTTGCACTGTGATAAGGATCTCGGCTCTTGCCTTGCACATTTGCCTCTTTGGTCCGCTGATAGATCCTATACACCTGCCCTGTTTCCTCTTCAAAAATAACCATCCTTTCTTAACAAAAAAAAAAAAAACAAAACATCCTTTGGGACTCGTCTCGATTTGCTTTCTTAATACGAAAGACGCTAACGAAACATCCACTTCTCTTTGAATGAGTTTAGCAGCCAGCTTTTCTCTCTGTTTTCTTTCTTTCTTTTGCGTTTTCGGGTTGGCTCCAAGTTGAAGGGGCTGGACTTAGCAATGTTCATCATATTTTTGTCGAGTCTAATTAGGTCCATATGGCTCCGATTACATGATGTCTCACATTGTGAGATCCATCATTGGTTATTTTAGAGCTTGGTCTTGATTTGGGCATCAAGCTTGACCCATGGGTCTAACCTTCAAATATAAATCGGATTTAGGATCATCTCTGGTATAGATTGTGGATGGGGATCTACCTGATCCAATTGCACCCCAGGGCCATGACAAAATCTGAATGTACTCATGTCCAGCCTCTGCCAATTCAATGGGTTAGCCATGACAATATATAAAGTGCAACATATAGGCAATGAGTTCAAATAAATCTCCTTCCAAAAAAGAGTTCAAATAAAATAAAAACCCAAAACCAGGGTGTACCTCACATTTGTAATGATCATTACTTGTACCGCTCTGTCTTGGTTTTCTTGTTCCTGTTTTGGGACAAATGGAATAGCGGGTCTGGGTTTTTAGTGAAGCCCTGTCTGCTTCTCATTTGCAAATCTCTAAGATAGGATGTGTACTCCCCGCTCTTTCAAAATCCCCAAAATTTGATCCATTGCAAAGGATGCAATAATTTTTCGTCTTCAAGATTATTTTTCATTCTTTATTTTGTTTTTTTGTTTTTGTTTTTTTTTGGCTTACTTTGACTTTAGTCTGATATTTGCCACCTCGCTTCTCAATGGTTGAAAGATGACACTTTCACTGTTATTTTCTTGAAAAAAACAAACTATTTGGCTAGTTTTTTCAGTTCTTTGTCATTAGAACAAGATTCTACGTCTGAACCTTGGGAGAAATATTTCTTCGAATATTCGAGTCAAGTAATTCTTCCATTATTTTAGCTATTTATAACACCAAGTACTATCATTCCACGTTTTGAAGCTATTGAAACATGAAATCATACCCTCAAATTTTTGGTAAAATAAATGCAATTCATCAACCTCTATTAAATGTTGATGCCTCTTATAATAAACTGCATCAGAACCACATTTTATCAGGCTACCCATCAAATAGAAACATTAAGATCGCTACAACGAAGCATAAGAATAAAAAGAAACGGTACACTTTTTTCTTCACATCTCCTTTATTTTTTTCAGAATAAAAATACTCTACTAGCAATTCAATATTCATTCACGACCTAAGACAACTACTGACTCTACCAAGCTCAACACGCATACAGATCATATACTGAATGTATAACTCGCTTGAGATTCTTCAGAGAAGCAACAACTTCAATAAAGAGCTATCTCGGGCCATACTTGGTAGAAACTCCTTAATTTTATCACCATAATTCGCATGGTATGGGCAGAACTTACTGGATCGAACTGATGTAGGAGGAAGGGTCAGGTGGCACAGGGACAGTAGCCGCTCCATCCAGCATCTGGGTCACCTTCCACATCGTCGGCCTCAGCGATGGCTCCTCTTGGACGCACCAAAGGGCCACTGCCACGAACCTCTCCACCCTCCTCATGTCGAAGCGCACCTCTTCATCACCTCCTACCACCATATCCAACCTCCCATTTCTATAGCAAATATTAACCCAATCTGTCAGTCTTGCAGCCTCATCGTTCTCCAGCACTGGTTCCAAAATTTTCCGGCAGCATATGATCTCCAGCAACGTGACACCGAAGCTATACACATCCACCTTGGCTGTGATCCCCATGTTCTTGAACCACTCCGGTGCAATATACCCTACTGTCCCTCTGACCGCCATGGTTACTCGTGCCTGATCTTCCCTTAGAAGTTTTCCCAATTCAAAGTTGGAAATCTTCGCAACAAAGTTGTCATCCAAGAGGATGTTTCGTGGCTGTATGTCACAGTGGATGATTTGAGTGCTGCACTCTTCATGCAAGTAGAGGAGGCCTCTTGCAATTCCCAAGGCGACCTGGACTCGTTGGTTCCATTTTAGCCTGATACTTTGAAAGAGGAAGCTCTTCAGTGGGCCAGTGCTCAGGAACTCGTATACCAGAAATCGCCCTGTTCCTTCATTGCAGAACCCAAGCAACCGGACTAGATTCTTATGGAAGGCCTGGCCAATGGCTTTAATTAGATTGATGAACTCCACCTCCGAGTCTGGCAAGAGATCACCAACTCTTTTTACTGCCACAAAAGTACTAGCTTCATCTCTCAAGCAGCCCTTGTAAGCTTCTCCGAGACCTCCATATTCCAGTTGCTCGCTGAAATTATTGGTGGCTTCTTGGAGCTCTCTGTAAGTGAAGGAACGAAGACCCGTCCCTGTTTCACTCGAATTAGGCTGAAGACTGTAAATCCTTTTCTTGTAGGAGTGGAAGGCAAGAAGAAGAACAGCAGCGATGAGCAAAATATTAATGAGTGCCGAGCCCCCTAGAAGCAGCGATCTAATCCCTGTCCATGAGTTTTTGTCTTTAATCACTACAGTTGGAATCGGAGGTTGGGACTGGGTACTTCTGGGTACTTTGATGAGAGACTTCGTGTGGATATAGCTGCCCTTCTTTCCATTAGATAGGGGGGCCTTCATTTTGGAACAATTCCGATCATTAATATTATAGGTGGCAGCGACACAGAAACAATCACTCAAGCATTCCTTTCTGCACTGGTCCTCCTCTATGGGGTAGAGCTGTTCGTAATCGGATAATGGCCAATCCAAACCGATCATCTCTTTGAATCCATAGAGCGACTCTATCTCCTTCGCATCTGCGTCACAACTTTGGGCCGCGAAATCCGGCATACACCCCTTGTACGTCCTATTAGGATCGAAGAAGGAATACGAGGGTGGGCACTCGCAGTCGACGTGCTGCCTCTCATCAATTGTGCAGTAGCTGTTGTACCCACAAGCTCCGCTTCCGGTCTTGGCAGTGATTGCTTGGCAGATGTCTGCAGGCTTGGCATCCACAGGAGTCCAGCCATCGTTCCAGCTCCCGCTCCTCATCCCGTTCCTCGGGTAGACGTACTGCCTGAAGACGCCGTCGAAGTCGAGAGTCGCCCTCTGGTAGAAATCCTCCATCGGGCCTATCGACCCGGAGGTAAAATTGGATATGCTACCATTCTTTTCGGCCAAGAATATTCTACCCGACTCATTGAAGACGAGCTTCGATCCATTTCCGATGGTATCACTCGTCCAGTAAGGATCATACTGATTGCCAGAAGGAACGGCCACTGTATACAACACCAGATTGCCATCGTCTTCGAACCTGAGCTCAAACCTTCCACTGGAGCAGTTGGTGGCCATTAGACGGGCATGGAGCTCAGTCCCCGGATGCAGGACTTGGGAGGGCAAAATGGTGTCAGTAGGAGTGTCGAAGCTCTGCCAAACGACAGAGGCATGGGTGCCGACAAGCACGAAGTTACCGGTGTCGAGCATGGCAGCGTAGGAGGCATTCTTGCCGGCGTTCCACAGCTCCTGGCCGTTGTGGTCCTTGAGCAGGAGCTGCCCGTCGGCGGTGAGCTCCACCATGGACCCATACTGCACCGGTTTGCCTCCATTTGCATACCAGACTACAGTCTTCTGTGCTATCTTCTCGAACCAGATGGCAAGCAAAAGAGGTTGCGGTCAGTTTCGAGGCGATGAAAGCCAAATGCAAACTCGCCGGAGGGGAGAGCCAGGAGGTGTTTGACCGAGGGGGTAAGGAGGAGCCAAGCTTATATTGCGGTGACTTTGAGCGTAAGAAGGGTGATTGACAGTAGTGGCAGGAGGAGAGGAACAAGGAATTGGAGGAAAAGAGAAGAGGAAGCCATTCTCAGGAGGGTGCTAGACTGCTAGCTTCTATCTCCGAGACTCCGTGTCTTTTGGGGATTAAAAGGAATGTCACTACGCCCGCTGGTGGAAGAAACATTGGAAGAATGGGACGCCTTTCATCATTTTCTATTGCATTGACCTGAAGTCAAGCTCGACAATGACCAGAGGTCTTTGTTCCTGGTACGTGGGTTCCACGTTGTTGTGAGTCAGTCGTTCGTCGCTTTCGTTCAATATTTCTACTCGCTTAGCAGTCTACGGAAGAAACCGAGCTTGTGGAAAATTTGAAAGGTGGACTTGCCTTTCTTTGGTTAGAGACCTGTTCATCAAGCAAAATTTAAGGAAGGAGAGACCGAGAGAGAGGAGGAGGAGGAGAAGAGGTTGCTACAAATGAATAAGAGAAATAGGGGTAGCAATAAAGATCCTTAACTAATGCTGAGATGTGATGGGTAATAAAAACCATGACCATGTTGGTTGAGATGAGAAGGTTAAAAAAAAAGAAAAGCAAAAAATAAAATATTAGAGATTTTGGCCATTATATACAAGGCAACGTTTCGATATCTCAGTCGTCAAACTGGAATTGTGATTAGTTATTATCTTAACAAATTAATTTGATGTTTATCTATTCAAAAAATATTTAAAATCATAAAAACCTCAAAAGATATATTGATATTATAATTTCAAATGATATTATATTCGCTGATATTTAAAAACGTTTGTTTGTATTGATTGAGACAATAAAAGATAAGATTTTAAATATATAAATGAGCTTAATTGATATTTTGATCAAGATGGAAATCTTACTAGCAGACTCCGTGAATCCTCGAGAAAAACCCTAATTTCAATGCACGAAATTGATCTAAAAATAGTTGAAAATATTGTGGTGTAACCATAATCAATCAGGATCCTCTACGGTGCATGAGCCTATGCAGGTTTCAATTACTTATTTGATGACCATCCATCTAGACCATCAAGAATTGCATAGCATTCCGTATGCGGCACATGCAGTCAGAGGATCCATGGTCGATCATGGCTTCTGCTGCTGCTTCTTCTTCTTCTTTTGCTGTGGACGTTGAGACGACGCGTAAATGTTGTTGGCATGTCATGTCCGCTTCAACGAGGAAGGATCACCGCAGGATCCCAGGAGTTATACGAGCCGTGAAAGGCTCTTTTGGCATATTTTCTACGAAGACTGGCCAGAAGACTTACCAGGTCATGAACTTTAATCACAGACCATCCACGTATAGATATTTATAACGACAGTGGCCGAAGACCGACTTCAGCAATGCCATCCCATTCGATAATGACCAATAATCACGGACCGTCATATCATACATGAACAGCTCATAATTATCAACTGGACCTTTTCAACTATAATCCAGTTGCAATCCGGAACAGCGGAGTGGATCCAAATATCTTTGGCACAAACTAATTAAGCCAGCATGTTCTTCATCCAATTTTATTTTTAAGGCCTAAGATGGGCGACAATGCAGTCTAATGTCAAAGTTGCATCTCTAATCATCACAGTCTGCGAATATGGCCCTATGTGTCTTTTCTTGAGAAAATTTCCCATTTGGCCAGAGTGTAATGTTTGTAGTCTTAAATTGTGCTAAGCTATCTACTTATTAATTTATAATCTAATTTGATCCAAATATTCTTTTGCTCAAGTTCCATTGGACTTGGGCCCCTTTTGTTATAATTTTTCATTATCGTAATGAAAACTGATTTGCTTTCCAACAAAAATGCAAATCGGTAAGACGGCTGGTGTCCAACTTTTTTTCTCAGCTTGAACCTAACAAGTTCAAATAAATGAGCTGTCTATGAATTCTGTTTAAAGGTCAAACAGTGCCAAATATAATAACCTGACGAAAAGCTTGGGAACTTGTTTGACACACAATGATTTGAGCCACTAATTTGTCCTATGCAAAGAACACCAAGTAAATCATGAGAGCAGATTAAATTCGACGATAAAAGAGATGTTTTTCCAAGCTTAAGAAAGGATAGTGACTCTGGTGGCGCTTCCGCCACCTTCAGAGAGGAAAGATGATGGGAGAGAGAGAGACTGGAGTAGAGAGTTGTTCGACAAATTAATGACCGCTCCTTCCTGTTTATTTTTTTAAGCATAAGAATGACTGTCAACTTTGTGTGGTAAACAAATCAGGAGAAATCTCAGTGTGTGTTTGGCTGGCCCCTGCGGTGTCCTCTCTGTTCTGATGGCTGAACGTACTGCAGATTTTTAAAACTTCATGAGATTTTTATTTTCTTTGACCAAAATATTATATAGCCACTTATTGCCGTCAAAATTCGGCATCATCGCAAGGTGCCTGGCGATTGTTGTCGATGAGGTCTGTGAGTACCAATGAGATTGGCAAAATCAGTTCAGGCATAAGATGGTGAACCGAGAGAAGATTGGTGCTGGTTGTGCATTAGATATAGAAACTGATGCAAGATGTCCAGCCTAAAACAAAAGAAAAAAAAATTATTTAGCTAAAGTTTGTTCTGCAAAAGATCCTCAAATATTTAAGCCAAAAAGTGATGTTATGAATTAGTGAAGACTTGAGAGAGGATAATAACAAATATAAAGAAAATGTAGAAAGAGCATAAACAAAGCATATATGGAGACCCTTTAGACACTGTCTATGCATACAAGGGCCAGTATCTATCACCGAATAAGATAGATGTGCATCTTAAGTACTTGAGTATTTATGAATATAGATTAGTTCAATCTATAATTTTATGATTTTATTGATTATTGATTCAATCTATAAGTTTCATAGAATTTTCAATCCGACCCCCTACATAAGCCCATACCTGAAAGGTGGTCAGAGCTCTAATATCTAAGGATGAGCATAATCCAATTTGAATCAGTTCATGTTCAAATCTAAGTCGAATCAATCCTAAATGATTTGATATTTCTAGAAACCAAACCAGATCAATGAAAGATTGAAATCAAATCAAACCAACATGATTTAAACGATCTGATTTGATTTGATTTATCAGATTATATTATTATTATTATTATTATTTTGTGATTCATGAAGACTTATTTTTTTTCACATAAGAATATCATCAAAAAAATTTATTAAGTAAATAATTTAAATTGATATAAGATATTGTCACTCAATAAAATAGAATTCTTAAACAAGCACCATCATTAAGGATTAAGATAAAGATCTCCAACACATTATAAAAAAATAAACAATCTAGAAAGTAAGTCATTTAGGATTTAAAGTTAATCAACACAAAATCAAATTGATAAATAACATCATAAATTCAAAATTATTTTTTAATATATTAATACTTCAACATAAATAATACTCTAATTAAAATGATGTCTTTTTATTGAAGTTAGTCGGATTAAATTTAAAATAATTTATTTACTAATAAATTTGAATCAATTTAAATTATTTTTATATATTAAAATTAATCAAATTAAATTAAATAAATTTTAAATCAAACTAATCCGATACGGTCGATTTAATTGATTTAGATTTGATTTTTGCTCACCTGTTAATATCCAACCTCCCAAATTTACTCTCACCGCTAGGCGCTAGTGTCCAAAGCAAGCATCGGGGACCAGTGGTCACACAAAACGTGATGCTCAGCACGTGCTATTATTATTGTTGGCAGCTTACTTTGGTCCAGAAGAAACAAAGCCCAGACCAGCGTAACGGGTTGGAAGTCCGCTTGTTCTTCTCGCCTCATGGCTCCCTTAGAACCCGATTGCGGCTCCCTCTCTTCCGTCCCCTGCCCAGCCCTTGGCTCACACACACTCTCTCTCCGCTAAATCTCCACAGAGCGCTCGAGAATTTCCCTCCTGGACTTCGAATTCCGATTCCGAAGCGCGGATTGGACAGTTTCGTGCTTTGATGTGAGAATAATTGCATCGAAGAGACGTGGATATCTCGCTTTAGATCGGTATTCGCTCCAGTTAAGGCAAAAGATTCCTCTTTTTTTCCTCTTACTTCCGTTGATCGCAGTGGTTTCTATGGTTTCAGGCCGCTCTTTACGTTGCGGGGTGTATTTGGCCATGGAGTACGATCCTTCTGATAGCAGCGGTGAGTAGCATTGATCTTTCTTTTAATATAAATAGCCGTTTCTAATATGTTTAAAGGGTTTACTTAGAATGGTGGAGACATTCTTGCACTGTCGTCTTAGAACGAATTTGGTGTGAGAGATTGGAGGACTAGATCTAGGTAGCCAGTAAGTCCAGAAAGATGGAGAAACTAGCCTTTATCATTTCATTTATGAGGGATTATATCCAGGGATTTAAAAATTCTTTAACTTCTATATTGAAGTCTGCTCCTTGTTATCTGTCCGCTGGCTAGCTAGTTGCTTCTTTCTCCACTGCACATGAGTTCGCTCCACTTCGGGAAGAATTAGGTTTTACAGAATATTAATTAATCTTTCCAACTTGCTGATCAAGTTCAGAGAAATAGCATCCCAAGAAGAATTCCATACTTGTTGTGTGATTTTTAGTTCGCTTTGTTGGAAAATCAGCGTCATCTCATTTGAAGATGTCAGCCGGTGAGAACACCAGCATCTCCTTGGTGGTTCAAGGTCTTTGATATCTTGCTTTTTGCTGGAACTACACGTTGAGCATTATCACAGGCGTATAAAAAAAAATGTGTGACTGATTCACCAAAGCATGTTAATTTCTGAATCATGCATGCAGGCATCAGCTTTAGAAGCTGCAAAGATAAAGATGTGTTGTTATATGCTTCGAAATGTCTAAAATTTTCATCGACTGACTTAAGAATCTGGCTCATTTCCATTGAATATAGCTGTGGAAACTGATGTCTAGCACCATGATTCAGGTGAAGTTCCATGGAATAAATTGTCTCAGCATTTTGTGGTTACCTTTTCTTTGAGGGGTTGGGGGTATTACATACTTCTGCTTCACCTTCTTAAAATATTTCTTCAGGTGTCATGAGAAAGTTATTTTATTGGCCGCATAATATGCCCAGCATTTTTAGGGAAGACATGAGGAATTTGGAGGTCATATAATCATTAACATGCATCAAGGTTTGTTTGAAGAAAAGGATTATGTTTTGGCGGGACTGCTTGCGTGTGGCTATATTCCTGTTTCTTCTCCCCATATTTAATGTTGAATGTTTCTCCTTTTTAGCAAATGCAACACATCTCTAGTACATTTATTACTCTCAGGACTTGGGCTTTTACCATTTATTATTGATGGTCTCGTAACCATGGAAAGTGTACCGGTGTCGGTGAATATCAATTATTAGAGCTTGTAAACTTTTGATTACCTTTAACTTCAACCAGGTGTGCCTAAAAATTACTGACAAAGGCTTCCGGTACACATGTGACGTGCCAAGTTTGCCCTCACAATTCCTGTGACGATTCTTGTCACGATGGAAGCTATGATTTTCATCCCAACATGGGCAGCTTGGCTAGAGTATCACACCAGCTGATAAATAATTTAATCATAAAAAAATTTAATTATTAAATTTTTAATCTTATTTTGAATTTTAATTTGATGCAATCAAATCATCAAATTATTAAAAAATTTAATTCAAATTTTGACTATAGATTCTGTCCGACTACCATTATCGAATAATCATGTGACAGAGTTATGTGGCGAAAGAGGCTGACGTGGACAAGTTAGTTTAGGATAAATTAAAAATCTCTAGCTCTCCAATGATCCCTCTCTTCTTCCCCCTCCTCCTCTCTCTCCTCTCCTTCTCAATGTTACCATCATCCTCCTCCTCCCCTACACCACAAGAATCCAGACTATTAACAATAGTTATTTACCGTCGCTAATAATCCACCAGCCGTTGCTAATAATGTAGCCGTCGCTAATTTCATTGTAATAGTTAATCTGAAAAAATCTTATCGCTAAATATTCTTATTAACGACGAAAAATATCATCGTCGCTAATATGACTATTAGCAATGGTGTTAGCGACGGAACAACTTTGTTGTTGATTATATTTAATTTTAAATTAATTAAAAAAATATTAATGACGGCATTATCGTGACTAATGTTGTCGTTAATAATTATTAACAACAAACAATACCGTCGCTAATGACGTCTCTATTTTTTTAATTTTAAATTAAATAAAAAATAAAAAATATTAGAGGCGACGATATCGTTGCTAATGCCGCCACTAATAAGTATTAGTGACGGTATTTTTCATCGTTAATACCGTCACTAATAATTAATTTATTTTAAAAAATTAATAAAATATTTTTAAAATTATTTTAATTAATCATAATGAATTATGGTTCCTAATATCTGTTATAATTAAAATTCAAATATAATATGATAATCAAATATTAAAAATTAATTATATTATATTAAAATATAAATTATATAATTTTTTATAATCAGTATTAAAAAAATATAATATAAAAAAAAACAGATCCGATTCTCATCATCGTCTGCCTTCTCCTCCTTTTGCTCTTCTCCAACAGCTAGTGGATGAGAGCCGGATGTCCCAGTATCCTGTAATAAAAAATAAATAATATTAATAAATTTTGATATGGAGACATATCTTTCGATATACTCCTTCGATTCTTGAATAGATTATTCCAACATATTCTATTTGATGATACAGAGCTGTAAACACCCCTGATCCATCGATCGGACGGTTAGATTGAATTTTTAACCCCTAGATCTTCTTTCCAAACTCAAACCTAAATATATAAAACTTCTAAATATGAAAACTTAAATAAGTAAAAGGTTTAGTAATATAATTACCTGATATGATAACTAGGACGACGAGCCCAGTCGATCGCGCAGCTGTGGATCTCAGAGAAGCTCTACGACCATATCGTGGATGGCATCCAAAAGGCTCTGAAGTTGCTGGCTCAGAAGTTTCTGTACGACCTACTCCATGTGTGCATCACTCCAAGTCTGGAACGTCGAGGCCTATGAGGATGTCGAAAGATATCGAGCCGATGGAGGATCGAAGTTATGACCGAATCCTATGATCCAGCTCCTACTCACCCCCAGTGGCGTTGAGCCATCTCTCAAAGTCAAGGGGGTTCTGAGAAGATGGGTCATCACCATACCTCTCAGCAATGTACTCCACATAACATATCTGCACAGTTCAGAAATACATTAGTTCTAATATAAAAATTAGATCCGATAATAACTTAATTAGTAAATAAATTTAAAGGTCTTACCATAATCTGTCACGACGTAGAATCTAAATAGTCACCAATCCTCCTAGACTGGTGTGTAGCCTCACATAATTGCAGCTAGTCTGGTGGATGATCCAACTGCCGTGTCTACAATAAGTAAATAATAAATTAAATTAATTAAAATATGCATATAAGAGTTTTTATGATTTTAGTGAAGAGTTTTGGTATAGATTTTTTACCAGTTTGTCGGCTACAATATGTGTGCCAACCGAGCCATCTGTGTGTTTGATCGGATCCTATTGGGCGATCCGATTCTATCGGGCTCTCTGCCGCCTACCAGAGTACTCTTCGTTGCTCTACTAGTCACAAAGGGCCTGCCATATGTCTGCTTGCATCCAATAATCAGTGAAGAACCTCCAGCCCGATGGTGATTAGGAATTAGTGTGCTGGATGACGAATTGTCTGAGGCTGTAGAGGCTATCTCGGAACCTCCATATGGCCACCTCCTCGAAGATCCGATAGCCAGCTTCTTCATTTTGAAAAGTCTCGAATCGGTAGTACTCCTATAAGATAGAAGCAAGTGTGTATTAATATGTAATTAAAATACCAACGTACCAAAAATTAAAATTAAACTAGTTTTGACTTATCAGAAATATCTTCTAGACTATATCACGAGCTTCCGACGGCCAACTCGAGAACTCATTCATCGATCCCGACATCAATCGGTGTATGATCCTGATAACGACACGAGATGTAGAAGACTCTCTGAATGTGCTGCAAAATTGATTTCGAAGAATAAATATTAATTCTAAAATTACTAAATTCTAAACATATTAATTGAGCATGTAGTACTCACTAGCGGCTCTGGATATGGATGATCTCTCTATCCTCCGACTGAGTTAGAGGTGCCACGAGCCAGACGAGTCCTCGACCACGGCACTGTGTCTGAGAGCCAGCGGTTGCTACTACATGCGACTGTGGGGTCATTGGTGACCTCCTATCCTCCGAACCTGAGCACGAACATCTAATAGAAAGAATATTATATTAGTTAACAAATGACAAAATAACATAAATGAAAATATATAAATTAAGTGTTAGAGCTTACCGTCACGTGAGAGAGGTGCAGAACCATGTGAGCTGGCCATATGATCGCTCTCTTCTAGAAAGCTCTATCCTCGGCTAGTGCAGCTTCGACCTCTGAAAGATATGATGTATGCTCTCTGAAAATAAAATAAATAGATTCACCAAAGTAATTATACAATTATGGATGGCAATGCAAGATTTAAAATGATGCAAGATAAGTAATTAAAATGATCCAAGAATTATATACTTAGAACTACTCATCAATCTCTTCAGATATTTGGTATCATTCGAAATCTTCTTCTGATTCTTCCTCTTCTTCCTCTTCTTCTACCTCTTCCTCTTCTTCTTCCTCTTCTTCTCTTTCTTGGAGAAGATTGCCATTTAAACAATCTCAGTTGGATCTACCTCCTCATATTGGCCATCTTCACGTAGGAGAATTTCTGGAGCATCTAATTACACATCATCGAATGATTGATGAACTCCTACTGTCTCATCCTCTTGAAAGTATTCTGGTAATTGGGGCTCTTCTTCTTCTTCGAGTGCGTAATGAATGGCTCAAGACTTAATTTTGCATATAGCCCACCAATCTTTCCTTCCTCTTTCTTTGATGGAAAAAGAGTATAATATATTTGAGTAGCTTATGCAGCTAATACAAATGGCTCGTTGACATAAGCTTTTCATCTATGTTTGATTTCAATAAGCCCATGCCGTGGATCAACCTTCATACCATTGTCGGTATCGAACTATTGGCACTTAAATAAAATGACACTATTACCTCCAATGTAGCTCATCTTAATCACTTCTTCGAGAATTCTATAGTAGTCACTCTGCCTTATCTTCCCATCAGCTACCCTTTATATACATATCACTGTTCATTGTGCTTTTATAATTTTCTATTGTTGGGTGTGAAATTTGAAACCATTTACGTTACAGCCATTATAGCATATCACGTATTTTCAGGCCCGTAACTTAATGGTCTCAACTTCGTTGGTATGGACTTGCTCCCTTGAATGACCTGCCTATTATAAAAAAATAATAAATAAATTAAAATATTTAAAATGACAATGGTCGCTTACTAATTGACAGAACTAACATGCAAAGTTCTCTGAGCCGTGTGTTGATATTTCTTCATTACTTATGCTTGAATTTTCTCCTTTCAGTATCTTATCATATTGCCTAAACATGTATAAGATAAGTATACTAAAATAAATGATTAAAGAGTTGGGATTGTGATGGACACTTATAGGACATATGGATCAACCTCCACGTAATTTAGTAAAACATATATCTCTGTTTGTCGAAGTACAGTATCGAAAAAATTTCGATGAACTTCGTACCCAAATTCTCAAGTGGGATAGGCAAATATTGAGATCTCTCACTTTGATCCTTCAGCACCACCATCATTATTTCGGCCCACTTAAGTCAGCTTGATCTGCACATTGGGATTAAAATAGTATCGACTGAAATTTAAAATCTTTTTATTATATAAGCCTCTACAATAGAATCTTCGATTCGGACCTTATTTTTCACTTTCTTCTAGAGATTGTGCATGTATCTTTCAAATAGATACATCCACCTGTACTGCACTGGACCTCCCACCCTAGCTTTATACATCAGATGAATCACGAGGTGCTCTATAGAGTCAAAGAAGCTGGGAGAAAATATCTTCTCCAACTTGCATATGGCCTCTATAATGCTAGCCTCAAGATTGAAAATGTGATCGGTGGATAGTTTGGTAGCACAAATATCTCTTAATAGAAGGTTAAGCTCGGTCAAAGAACTCCATATAGAGTTGGAAAGAAAATCACGCCAAGCCAATAGGAGTAATCGTTGCATGAATATATAGCAGTCATGGCTATTTAGCCCATAAAATCTGCAATCTTTGATATTGACGCATCGAGCTAGATTACTTGCATAACCATCTGAGAATTTAAAGTTCTTATACCATTCACAAATATCCTTCAGCTGCTCTCTTGTTAAGGTATAAGATGCTTTTGGCTTCATAAATTTCTCAAGTAATACCTCAACCAGCTCTAATAGAGGATGCTTACATATGCTCTTCATATCTGCTCGAACTTTGAGATTGTCCTTCGTCTTACCCTTAACATCTATAATAATGTAAAAATATTAACGAATATTTTTTTTCGATATGCATGATGTCAAGATTACGATGGATTAATTGATGGACCAGTAGGGTAATTTCCAGAAGATGCTTCGCTTCACTCAGTTGTGAGTTGTACTGCACCCTCGAGGCTTCTGCTTGTCAAATTCAATACTAAACGGGAGTTCGTCCAATTGAGATACCCTCTGAAACACTTTCATACCACTGAGGTGCTAAGGTGCATGGTCCTTCTCTATCTTATTCCTCATGAAACTGTCCTACTGCTTTCAAAAAGGATGATGCTCGGGGAAGAATAGACAATGACAATCGAACCAGCAGGGCTTACGACCATGCTCAAGCTAAAATGATTTTGTATTCTACATGCAATAGGGACATACTAGCTTCCCATGAATGCTCCATCCTGACAATATTTTATAAGCAGAAAAATCGCTAATGGCCCACATCAACACAGTCTTCATTACAAAATTTTACTTCTTCGATGCATCAAAAGTATGAATGCCATCGGACCATAATAATTTCAGCTCATCAATAAAGATCTTAGATATACATCAATGCTTCTACCAGGATGTCGTGGTCCAGGAATGACTAATATAAGAAAGATGTTATGTTCTTTTATGCACATCTCAGATGGTAGATTGTATGGAGTGATAAGACTGGCCAACATGAATAAAGGGCCGCTGCATGACCAAATGGTATAAACTATTTGTAGATAGATGTTGGGTGGATGTCTGGCCAGGACACCACCTCCTTAGATCTTTTCGATACTGCGCGATACAGTAGGAAGAAAGAAGAAATAGAACAGAAAACAATCAAATACGTAGATTAGCCAAAAAAAGGCTCGCCTCCATAGGGCATGCAAACTTTGCTATGAGAAAAGAAATATTACAAGAGGAGATCTCACCCTCAACTCTCGTACACCTAATTTCTCCCTCATAGGAAGTTCTCCCTCATAAAAGCTCTCTCTTTGGGAAGACCCTCTGAACCTCTGAAGCGACCGCTGTCTGCTATCCAGAAGCCTCCTGCTCCTTCTCTTCTTAGCGTCGCGTGCTCTCTCTCTCCACGGGTTCTCTTCTCTTGCTTCTAAGCGAAGCCGTCCGTGCGTCCACATAAAAACAGGCCACCCGAACCACCCCACAGTCTCTGTTCCCAGATCAGCCTTAAAAAGGCTTAAAACCCGTGTTAGATCGTGATTAGGATTCCTGAGATCAACCAAAAGCCCTTCCTGGACCGTCGGACCGTGACCAAGAGCGCCCAGGACCTTTGGATCGTGACCCGTCCACGAAACAGTATCGTGGATCGTGAAAAATGTGTGGGAAATACCATGCGGTCCACGGTGGATCGCGAGAAACCGAGGGAAAATGCCCCTCGATCCACAGAACCCCTGTGCACCGCTCGATCTACGGTGGATCAGGCAATCGGACTTCCAATACAGGCGCCTGGGCCTGGGCCGACCCGTGCATGGGACTGGGCTGTGCCCCGTGCCGCATGCCTTGGGCCTGGATCGGCCGGCGCCTTGCGCGCCCAGGCCTAGGCTGGGCGCCGCACGCTGGGCCGTGCCTTGCATGCCTGACCTGTGCACTGCCACTCCTGGGCCGCGCCGCCGCCGCTCCATCGGCCACCGTCGGCCTCCGACGGTCCTCCGTCGCTCAAATTCTGTGCCGACTTCAATCACGCATATCTCCTCCATCCGAGCTCCGTTTGAGGTGATCTTGATCTTGTTGGACTCTATTTTTCATCGCGGATCTTGCTGTGAGCTCAATATGGATTGAATCTTGAGGTATCAAATCCAAACAATCTCTATCTCGACTCGATATTCGACCTCCT
>KE505351.1:53635-64633 GCA_000441515.1 Elaeis oleifera
AGCCATTTCTAGTTCCGCACCTCCATGATGGTCGGCTTCTCCTCGCACAAGAGAGCATCAATCAACCCTTATTGGATGAGCACATCCTTCATCCTTACCTGCCATAAGGAGAAATTGCTCTTTCCATCAAATTTATTGATTTTCATCTTGATTGATCCTATCTTCTCCATCTTCAGTCTTGGTTACCACCGCTGCAATCTGTATCCTTGTACCGCCTCGCTCTGATACCACTTGATGGGTGGATGTTTGGCCAGGACACCACCTTTCGAGACCTTTTCGGTACTGCACGATGCAGCCGGAAGAAAGAAGAAATAGAACAGAAATAATTAAATACGTGGATCAACCAAAAAGGACTCGCCTCCACGGGGCATGAAAACTTCACTATGAGAAAAAATATTACAAAAGGAGATCTCACCCTCAATCCTTGTACACCCAATTTCTTCCTTACAGGAAGTTCTTCCTCACAAAAGCTCTCTCTCTAAAAGACCCCCTGAACTTCTGAAGCGACCGCTATCCGCTGTCCAAAAGCCTCCTGCTCTTTCTCTTCTCAGCGCTGCGTGCTCTCTCTCTCCACGGATTCTCTTCTCTCGCTTCCGCGCGAAGCCGTCCGTGCGTCCACACAAAAATAGGCCACCCGAACCACCCCACAATCTCTGTTCCCAGATCAGCCTTAAAAAGGCTTAAAACCCGTGTTAGATCGTGATTAGGAATCCTAAGATCAATCAAAAACCTTCCTGGACTGTCGGATCATGATCGGGAGTGCCCTGGACCGTCGGATCACGATCGATTCATGAAACAGTGCCGTGGATCATGAGAAATGTGTGGAAACGCCGCACGGTCCATGGTGGATCGCGAGAAACTGAGGGAAAATGCCCCCTCGATCCACAGAACCCCCTGTGCACCGCCCAATCCACGGTGGACCAGAAATTGAGCTTCCAGCGCAGGCGCCTGGGCCTGGGCCGGCATGCGGTGCAGGGCATGACCGGCATGGGCCTGGGCCATGCCCCGCACCGTGCGCCTTGGGCCTGGCCGGCCGCGCGCCCCATGCGCCCAGGCCTGGGTTAGCCCGCGAGCCCGCACGCCCGAGCCTGGGTCGGGCGCCGCGCACTGGGTTACGCCCTGCATGCTAGACCTGCGCGCTACCATGCCTGGGCCACTCGCGGCGGCACCGCCGCCGCTCCGCCGGCTCACCGCCAACCACCGACGGTCCTCCGCCGCTCTGGGTTTCATGCCGACTTCAATCACGCATATCTCCTCCATCCGAGCTCCGTTTGAGGTAATCTTGATCTCGTTGGACTCCTTTTTCATCGCGGACCTCGCTGTGGACTCAATATGGATCGAAACTTGAGACATCAAATCCTAACAATAGATCCAGTCGAATATTATATAATTTTTGAGCAAATAAAAAGTGGCAAGCATCAAATTACTTTCATGCCTCGCTGTCCGATGGATGACACATCATATCAGGATGCTTGCATGGTCCTTCTTTGTGCCATCTCATCTGTCTGGCAGTATTTTTGGATAAGTAGAGCCTCTGAAATCTACGAGTGAGGGAAAGGTATCGAAGAACCTTGTATGGTATGTATTTCTGATTCCTATTATTTTGCCTCGGCTTAAATCGACTCACACTGCATACGCCGTATGAGCTCTTCTGTTGGTCCTCCTTATAAAAAAAGCATGCAACTATTATGGCATACATCTATCTTCTCATATCTCATGCCCAATCCTTTCATTATTGTCTTCGAAGCATAGAAGCTCCCAACAAGCTTCTCATCCTTTAGTAGCATTTTCTTTATTATTGCTATCATCCTATCATAACAATTGACCATCATATTAAACTCGATCTTAAAGTTCAATAACTCTGACACAGCTGATAGTATAATGTGTGTTTCACATCCCGACCATAATAGTTCATCAGTATCTTTCAGCTATAGTAGAAATCACCATTGCCAGTTTTTGAATCGCCCTCCACATCTCAGTTAAATTCAGGATCAGCTGCATCCATAACCATGTCCACCATTCTAACTATGTCTATGTTTTGCTCGGTTCTAACCCTTGTAACTTTCTCCCACGTCTCTCCATGCAGGTACCAATGCTTATAGTTGGACATAAATCCACTCTTATATAAATGGACAGTAATTGTATTTCTATTAAATATTTCTCTATTGTCTGTTACAAGGGCAATGAGCCCGTCCTTGATGTAAGAGTGCCGCATTCTGAAAATAAAATCACAGAAGTACTCTACACGCTCCCTGTATTTAACAAAATCATCGACTACTCGACGGTCCATCCAACTACGGTCCATGACAGACTATCTAAGAGTTATACATATACATAAATACAAGATAATTATTAAATACTATTTTATCATTCAAAATAGCTTACATAATAAATGCATTATATCATCAATTAATAGATAAAGATAGGTCCTATCCCATTCAAAAAATATATTAATTCTATAGGTCCATTACAGTAATCAAATGGTATGCAACGAGGATCAAAAAAAATTTTGACAATATTTTCTCTTAGTTCTCCCGTATAGGAGAAGAAAAGGAAATGATGTCCAAAATTTTTTTCGAACCCTCAACATACCGTTTGATTACCGAATGATCTATAAAATTACTTGCATTTTTCAAACCGTCCACAGTGGATAATCAATTAACCAATATACATAATTTTTTTATCCGTATAAAAATAATAAATATATAAATATATTAGAATATATACATCAATCAACCGATGGGTCTATCGCTCCATGCAATGCAAATTTTATTAAAATTAACACATAATTAATGCTGCCCGGCACCTTCCATCGGCTTGAGCGCACTGGGCATGCGAGGGCTAGATGCCTTGGATATCAGCTGTGACCCGAGGCTCGGACATGCAGGACACGCCCAGACCCCATATTTGCAATGCTGCCCGGCACCTTTCTTCGATCCGAGCACTCTGCATGCCTAGACCCAGGTCTTGTGTATCTAATTAATTAATTATCTAATTAATTAATTAATTAATATTTAATTAACTTTAGTGATGACACTAATCGTCACTAATGCCATCACTAATAGTAGATAATATTAGCCATCACTAATGTCGTCGCTAATACTCGCAGAAATACTTACAGATGCGCTGATGTGGGACGGATCACGGGACAAGGGCGGCAGGGCAGGGCCGAGGCGGCTGGCTCGGGGTCGTGGGCTGGGGCGGCAGGGTCAGGGTGCGGGCTGCAGGGTTGGGCAGGGGCTCGGGGGCCGGCAGAGTCGGGCCATGGGCTGGGGCGGTGGGGCCGCGGGGCAGGGGTGGGGCAGCGGAGCTGCGAGCTAGGGGCTGCGGGATTGGCGAGGTTGGCTCAGGGTCGGGCTCGTGTGGGGATGGGGCCGGTGGGGTCATAGCGGCCACGAGATGCCAAAGAGGGGGTTAGGGGGTGAAGATGCCAAAAAGGGGGTTGGGGGCGAGAATGGGAGAGAATAAGTGGAGAGATAGAAATTTTCGTTTTATAAAAGACGGACTATTAGCGATGGCAAACTTGCTGTCACTAATACCGTCACCTATTAGCGATAGAAATTTTTATCGCTAAAATAAAAATTCATCGCTAATACTCTTATCAGATTTTTAAAATAATTTTTTTCAAAATTATTAGTGACGGCGTGACTTCCGTCGCTAATACCGTCACTAATAAATTAGTTGTCGCTAATACTGTCTCTAACTCCATTGTTAGTAATTAAAAAATATTTTTTATTAGCGATGGGATCAACCGTCGCTAAAAAATTTTTGGTCTTTAATAGTTATATTAGCAATGGCAACATTGTCGTCACCAAAAATCATCGCTAATAACCTCTCCACATCTTCACAAATATCTAAATATGGTATAATTTTAAATTAAATCTATCTTCACTATTCATTATTTAAATAATTATCGTTAGAGTATCGTCACAAAAAATCATTTTGATCCGACAGCCATAGCTATATCGATCAATAAAATTCAATTTTGATGGTCATGAAGGACCGCATGATGATCTGATAAATAGAGACTATCGATGGATCCAAAAATTTACAATAATAATTTTTATGATATTTGTAGTATACTATCAAAATTTTACTTCAATCAGACAGCATTATCATGATCAATTTAGTACGAGATGATTTCGATCATTAAATAAAAAATGAGTGATCAAAAAGCCAAATGACGTTCTATTAAGATAATTTTTTAGATAAATAATCTTTGCTACTATTTTAATTATTTATACAGTGGTGATTGTAAAATCCAAACCATACGTATATGAATCATCTACGTTAAGCAAATCTTACAAAAGCACAAGTATAATTACTTGAGAATTTTAAGAATGAGTATCAAGAGATATAGTTTTGGATCGTTCATATACAAATATTTTGAATTTTATGATCACCACCAAACAAACGATCAAAGTAGTAGTAAAGATCATTTATCTAAAAAATCGCTTTGTAATCGAACGCTGTTTGACCTTTTGATCACTCATTTTTTATTTAACGATTCAATCATCCCATGCTAAATTAACAATGATAATGATATCCGATTGAAGTAAAATTTTGATAGTGTACTATAAATATCATCGAGATCATCGTTGTAAGTTTTCGGATCCATCGATTATCTTTATCTATCAGATCATCATGCGGTCGTTTGTGACCATCGAAATCAATTTTATTGATCGACATAGCTAGAACTACCGGATCGAAGTGAATTTTTGTGACGATACTCTAATAATAATTATTTAGATAATAAATGGTGAAGATGGATTTTAAATTTCAAAATTATACTATATTCAGAAAAAAATAGATAAAAAATTATATTCTGCATTGAATATTAGCGACGGCAACTACCGTCGTTAATACTCTTCCTGTCATCACTAATAATTTAATAATAAAAAATTATTTTTGTGATGGTGAATACCGTCGCTAATAGTGCCGTAGCTAATAATTATTAGAGACGGCAGTTACCGTCGCTAATACTCTTTTCGCCGTCGCTAATAGTTTAATAATAAAAAAATTATATTTTTAAGATGGCGAATGCCGTTACTAATAGTGCCATCGCTAATGATTATTAGAGACGGCAATTACCGTCGCTAATACTTTTTTCGTCATCTCTAATAATTTTAATAATTAAAAAAAAATTACAACGATGAATGCCATCTCTAATAGTGCCATCACTGATGATTATTAGTGATGGTGATGCCATGACTAATACCGTTTACGTCGTTGGTAAAACTAATATTAGCAACAGTGAAAATGCCGTCTCTAATAGCCGTCGATAAAATATTTATTAGCGATAGAATCGTTGCCATCAAAAATACCATCGCTAATAAATATATTAGCAAAAAATACCGTCGCTAATGACCGTCGCTAATATATTAATTTTTTATAATGCTAGTCCCTTCACCACCAAAGCCACCACCCTCCGCTACCAGCACCGAAAAACCCCACCACCGCCCCTCCACGTTTCCTTCTCTTCAAATCGGTCCAGAGAAGATAAGTATGGCATGAATATTAGAGAAAAGGATATTCTCCGCTAAAGTTTATGCACAAGATTTAAACTATGACCAAAAATGGTTTATGGATCACAATCAAGAAACTAGCCTGACCTTAAAGCAGGTAATTTACAAGATAGGTTTAGCTGCCGTAATAATAGTCATCAATAAAGAAAATAACAGAATGATACTCCTTTGAAAATAACAGCGAAGATCCATATATCAGTGTCTAAAAAACCAAAGGAGAAGAAGAAATAGGTTCCGTGTTAGGAAAGAAAGGTTAAGAATCTCACTGTTGTGCTGCTAGAGCAACTGTGCAAGCAAGCATTTATTGTGATATTACTTGTAGCGCCTGAAGAAACTCAACAATAAAATGAGTAACAGATATCACCAAGACAATGATCCTACGGATGAAAGAGGTTGATACAGATACGTAATATTTAGCAACATTGGAACCAACCAATGATCTCTTTCTATATCCTGCCCAATAGACTGATAATGAATAGAGGGTTGCATAGTAGTCAAGATGATATAACAATATTGATAAGCATGTTAACAGACAAATAAATCATAGAGAAACTAGGGATGTGAACGGTAAAGCAAATAGAAAAATGAGATCCACAGGAAGAGATACAAATGAATAGTTGTCAGTAAAATGAATCATAAAGCACTAAAAAAATTAAGTAGACAAGTGCCATCAAGGGTCATATAATAGGTAGCACTCGGTCAAATATGCTATTGATCAGTTGGGTGCAAAAAAGTGAAAATCTTGAACTGAAGGGATTCTAGTACTGTTATTGCTCAGCTGCGGGGAGAGACCAACACGAATCGACACCCTTACCTTCATACCATCCTCTGCCTATTTAATTATTTGGAGTCACTGTATGCTTCTGCATTTGTACTAGCAAGCAAACCCACTGGTGGGTCATTTTGCTGGGATCACCTGTTCTCTTGGATACAACCAGAGTTGGGCTGCAGATCTTTCCCAGTTTGTGACCCTCTACACTCAGGCGGCTGCAGGGGTTGTGCATTTAGATTGCTAAGATTGATGGTGGGATCCCTTTCTCCGACCAAAAAAACAAAGGCGGGGGGGGGGCGTACAGGGAATCATGGAAGTGGAACGATGCATGTGATCATAAGGGAACTAAAATGAGTCGCAAAGGTGTTGAACCTATGAATCACTTGAATGAGAAATAGAGGAAGTAGGTGGGGTAGAGCATGAGAATAATGCCTATCACCCTTTGCTTGAGATGTACTTGCCAGCTGGTAAATGAATAGATGAGGTACTGCATCATGCAAAAAAATGTGGCCACAGACGTAGCACGCACAGGCAGGCAAAAGCATGTAAAAAGCGTCTACCATGTGGGACTGGGTATCTGAAAGTATGAAGCCAAAAATATGCCCAAGCCACTGAGAAGTATCCAATGGATTAAGGATCATAGGTGGAGCTTTGCGTGGAGTTACCAGATGTGGGTTCGCAGAGTACAGAGGATGAAATGAGGGACCAGAGTGGTAGGCCCTTGAAGGATTAGGGGGTTTTATGGTGGAGGGTTTAGGAGGTACGCTGCTGGGGACTTGATTATGTGGAGTGGGGCCCATGCTGAATGGGTCACCAGTACCTGTATGATTGGCAGATGAGCTGGAACTTTGGCCCGAGGCAATCACAGTGAGGGGAAGCCTCATACAATTGTCGGAAGAATGCGTACTGATGAGTGGAGTGGGAAGGCTTTAGTAGCATGTAACATTCAAGGGTTATGCTGAATTAAATGCATTTCTCTCTATTGATTGAAGACTATAGTCAGACGTCCATGCAGACAGCGAGGGGCATCAGGGTGCAGCATATACAAGTATGTCAAGTACATGAATGCAAGATTAGAATTACTCTCGCATGTCAAACCTTCTGTGGTGGCACTTGCTGGTTCATCACATAATCTGTATACAATTTTTCTCTGAAGCTTTCAGTGTCTGAGTACATTTGACATGTTAGCTTCGACCAGGGAAATGAAGTCCTGCTTCACAAGTCTCATTTCCAAAATTGTCAATCTTTAGATTCTGTCTGCAAAAGACTGCCCACTGTGATCTTTACACCATCAGCCTTATGGGTGGTTCTTCCATATTCCTGTGAAAAGACAATCAGAACCCTGTCTTCAATCGTTTGTTCCATCTTTTATTCCTTGAAAGAATAGTGTATGGAAAAGTTGCTGTCTTGGATATCCCTCTATGAGGCTTAATGAAGCCTTCCATGCTGGATGGAGGGCTAATGGAATGGAACTTTCCTTACCGTCAAGTTTTGTATTGCTAGAGCTCAGTCAACAGATTGGGGAGTTCTAGAATCTTTGTGATGCTATGAGGTTCAATTATTCATTTGCAACATTCTTCACCGGAAGGTTTGGAAATTTCATGACAGATGATGATACACTATTAAACTTTTTGCTGTTTAAAAATAACGTCATGAAATCTAGTTCTTTCACTGCAGATGGTACTAATCTTGATATTTCGCTTGATTTATATATATTGCAATGCTATGAGGTCCGATTGTTCATTTCCAACTATTTTCACTGCAGGTTTGAAAAATTCTATGATTGATGATGATATACTATTGAACTTTTTGCTGTTTAAAAATATCACCAGGAAATCTAGCACTTTCACTGCAGATGGTATTAATCCTGATATTTTGCTTGATTTATACATAAACTTGATTTATGTATGAATAAATGAAGAGCAGATTCCCCCTGAGGACATCTGATGGGAAGGTGAGGATCCAGGCATCTCAAATCTAGAGGGTCGAGTTGAACCCAGCCTGGGAACTAAGAAGCCTATAGACCACAATGGGTCCATTCCAGGTGCAGACAGAGGAAGAGGGTCCTCAAAGAAATATTCAGAAGATTTTTCCAGAGCACAAAATTGCATTGGGAAGAAGGCATCTGATGACACACAAATACTTCACACATAAACGCTCCTAAAGGAGGTAGCTGTGTCTGTTGCGTGCTCGAACAAATCATACACCAACTGAACTGTCAGAGATGTTTAGTTAATTGTTCTCTTTTCTATTTTGTGATTCCATGCAGGTGGAAGGTTGTTGGTGCAAGTCATCCAGATCCTCTTGAAATTGGAAAGGCAGAGAGTGCTGAAAGTAAGAAAGTACTTATCTCATCTAACATTCACTTTCTCTATGCTATTTGTTTCTTTGTCAAACATAGAGGTGTTTGATGCTTTTCCAAGAGCACGAACAATCACTGATTGATGCGATTGCAAGGCTTGCTGATGCATCTGATGGTGAAAGTGGTAAATACATATAGGCCCATCTTTTTTACTCACTATTGCTTGTAATGAATCTCCAATTCCAAGATGGCCTTTAGAGCCTGTACAACTTAGAATTCTTCTCAGTTATCGATATGTTGCCATTTTGCAGTATCCTTTCTGTGAACTGTGAGCCACATTGGGTTACTAATGTACCGTAGTTAATTATCTATTCATAGGCAGTGAAACATAGTGTTGCAGCATCTCAAAGATGCACGCGGAATGAAACCTATCTTAAAATCATGATAGTTAAAGACATAATATATCTCAGATGTTCATGTTACGTTAGGAGCAAATAACAAGGGAATTGTTCTTAACAAGATTATATACTAGGTGTAGAATCTTATTAGTGTTTTATCGCCTAAAACCGCAAGGGAGTGTGTAAAAGCTACCTTTCTTTGGAAGCAGATTACTGCTGCATTTCACATGCTCCTTCCTTTTTTAATATCTTTCCCTTTCTTCTTTATGTATGTTACTAAGTGCAGTGAACTTATTAGGAGAGCCCATCATCTCATGAACTGGCCATACAAGGGCCACACAAATGCTAAACTATCGGTGGCATGTTAATCCTTGAGTTTGAAGAGGCCTTGGACCTTTTCCATGAAGCAGAAGAGAGCAAGGACCTCACCTGGAAGATTGATGCAAGGGGACCGGGCGTGGAAACGCATGCATCGCACCAGGAGCCAGCACAGAGCTAATCACGATAACATGGTTGGCCAAGGCCAGGCTGGCTCGTATGGTGATCGCATGGCTGGGGATGGTACTACCTCAAACTCTCAGCAAGATGGTGATGGTTGTAACATGTGGCTTGGCAGCTAAATTGGCAACCAACTTGAGGCTACGAAGAGCCCAGGGTGGTACAAGATGGCACGCTTCAAGAGCTGCTCTTCCTCTATAAAAGTTGGCCGACCCCCTACAATAATATTTAGGCACCCTCCAGTATATCTCCAAGTAGGGTTATTTTTACAACTTCACTAACCTTCCAGTAAAATATGTTGGAGGGAGCCAAAATGGACTGTAAAATTATTCATTGAATAGTTTGCGACGCTGTACATTGCTTTTAAGTTGCAGATTTCGTCGGGAGGCATCATCTGGCAGATTTTCTTTTCCCATAAAATACAACTGGTAGTGCCACAATTTTTGAACGAAATTCTGAAAATGCTTACTAGGTGTTTCAAGCCAATTCAGTTTTTAACACCATGCAGTATGTAAGATATAAGACATGCAATTTTTTTTTAACACGATTGCTTGGGACGCTAAAGAATGCATGGCAACAACATGCCGAAAATATGTCCCTTCACACCAGGATGAGGTTACTTCTCTACAATTTCACAGTGATTCGTTACTTGCATGTGATCTACTTTACCTCTAGAGATCGATCAAATGTGGAGATGAGATCAATCATCTGAGCATCATATGTTGGCCACTGCAATCGGAAATGTCCTACTCCGTAAGGTCTGTTTGGATGTCTGAGCCCAAAATCTTATGGGATTTTTGGATTGGACGAAGACAACCAGTTAAATCAGACTAAACTAGAACTATTTTATAACCCATGGAACCATTACAGCGGACCGGCCTGAATCTCATAGGGGAAAAAAAATGATCTACTGAGGTCTTTATCCCTATGGGATTCGGGCCGGCCCACTCCAATAGTTCTCTAGTCCTTGTAAATAAAGCCAAATCTAGTTTGACTTAACTGATTGTTTGGTCCAACCCACGAATCTCATGAGATTTTGGGCCTAGGCATCTAAACATGCCCTTAAAGTAGATGGGTTTCAACTTGGCAAGCTATAGATTCCAGCTTATGTTGCAACCACTATACACTTGTGAACCCATTTTTGTGCCCACGATGAAAAGCTTAGGTTCTTTGGACCGTAGGGATTGCTTAATGATGCCTCCCAGAAAGGATGGATGTTGTCAAGCCGAAGGGATAACCCAAACTCGCATGAGCCATGACCTCATCTATTTATCTAGGGGGATGCAAAAAAAAACTGGCCGAACCACGGATCTGATCTTTGGTTTAGTTTATATCAGTTTTATTTGAATTTGGTTTGGTTTCGATTTGAAAAAGCATAAAATTAAAAAAAATCAATTCAGTTTGGGTTTTTGATTTTTTTTTAAAAAACCAATTCAAACCGACACGCTCCGATCGAACCCAAACATGTCTATGTGTACAAATCTATATATATATATATATATA
>KE505351.1:91034-110681 GCA_000441515.1 Elaeis oleifera
CTCCGTTCGGGATTCATCGGGGAAGAAGACTCCCGCCCATCGGGAGTCTTCTTCCCGTTCTTTTTTTTTTTTTTGTAATGGGCTTTGGGCTGATCTGGGCTTGATCCAGGGCCGAAAAGGCCGGGGTGTTACAGCTTTAATGGGAGGCACGTAGATACCGATGAAGGGGAAAGATACAGTGATCGGACTGCGGAGGGCATCGGAAAGATATCAAAGTTTTTGGTCGGAAGGTTAATCGGGTTCGCTAGGAAGGACCGTCTAACGTCTAAGCTGTGGACCATGGGCCTCGCCTTGGGCCGTGTAATGTTTTGTCTGAGGTGCCGTCGTTCCATGAATTGGGTCACCCTAATAGTCATATCTTTTTGAGGTTCTACGTTTCAACTTTTGATAGCGGGTTTTCAAAGATTACAACCTAGACAAATGTATTATGGATGGATCCTTTTCCCTTGTTTCAAAAAATATAGAGGATTCATATTCTAGTGGATAAATTGCTCTTTCTCTCCCAATAATTATAATTCATTCCGGCCATGATGAATCATGCAATGGTGAATGACCGGCATCTAAAGTATAGAGAAATTTTTGTGCACCGTGGGTGGTGCAGAACGTGCGCATCGCCCGCAGTGATTGACTCATGCACACGATCGAAATACGGTGTAGTAAAAAAAAAAAAAATTTTGACTCCATGCATGAGCCAATTATCATAGATGGTGCACACAATTCTACACCGCCCACAGCGCACTAAGGATTCTCTTAAAATACATTTTGTAGTGCAGTCCGTAAAGGATGGCTTAAGAAGAAGAGGGTATTTTAGTCTTTTAGGATTGCTCACCGATGGTACTAAGTAGTTGATGCATCACAGGACAGGCAGTTTGGTAGTTCAAAAGATCTAATTAAAATTTTAAAATAAAAAGATTTAAGTGAGTATCGCCAGGATGGAATGGTGATTTTAAACGAAAGTCTCTTTGAACGTGACTTGACACCATAGGTCTATTGCATAACGGAAAATGACGCTTCTAGGTTGTTTTAGATCTTCACCACACTATAAACCTACTATACCAACTTGCACGATTTAAGCATCAACTTTTACAAGTCCGTAATTGCTTTTATGCATAGATTTTTAGAAATTGTAAAGTGGAAAACTACAAATGGCACCTACCACCAAAAACCGATAGGAAAAAAAAAGAGGCTACAGTGACATGCATTCCATTCAACATTATCATGATGATACAAAAAGTCAACTACAAGTACTCTTGGGATCAAATAGGCATCAAATAAGCATCAATGGAATCTCAATTATTGGCACCCGGCCATGAGGTGTCCCACCTACGCACATCAAGCCAGTAGGAGAATCCAGTTATCATTCCTCGCTACGTTCCTGCTATGGAGATCTCCATACCAATCAGGAAGACAGCTTGGGTTCCTAACACCCCTTCTTTACCTGATATGATGATTTCACAAGAAATTATTACACAATCCTCAAATAGAAAGAGTGAAATATTGTGCGCACTTTGGATATTGGTAAATTGATGTTGCTACAGTGTATTTGTGTACCTAGGAAAAAGTAAGTTGGTCTGCTGCTCTCTTGTGCAAGTGCGAGGGTAGAACTGGTTTCTAGGGTGGATTAATAGCTGCAGAGATTTAGACTATTGAACTCTGACTAGAGTTTCTGACAAAGCTTTAGATACCGGACATGCCAAAGTTTGTGGCTTGGATGTCAGCTTAACATGGGAAAGTTTTCATTGCAACGTATTCATAATTTGGCAAATCTAGCAGAGAGCGCTAATCGGAACGCAGATCCTGCACCAGGACTACAGACAACAATGTCTCCGCTTCCTAGCACGTGGTTCAGCATGAGAATGTTAGGCTTTTGCCTCGAGGATCTGGGATCTGTACGCAAGTTAGATTGCTTGAGAAAATGGCATATCATCAAATGATCACGTCAGAAAAAACATTTTACTGATTTGTTGATTCTAAGCTATATAAAAGATATTTATTCAATATTATCCGCATATGCATCTAATCCATTTAGAGATGAAAGTGGTATAAATATTATCCGTCCGGATGTGTTTTCATGTCCGAACAATCCGGATATGGATAGAAATTTGAAGATCCGATTAATATCCATATCCGTATCCATATCTATAAAAAAAAAATAGATATGGATAGACAACCATCCGATCCGTATTTGAATATCCGAATCTATATATAATTTATATAATACTTATTAATTTTTAAAAAATATATCAGTATATAGACATATTATTAACTCGATATATCATCTATTTAGTAATATTTTTGATTCTGTAGTCATAAAATTTAATTATTTAAGTTATATTCGTAATTATATCGATACTTCTGATATCCGAATTGTATCCGTATCCATTTAAAACAAATATAGATATAAAATTTTACATCCGAATAATATCTGTATCTATATTTATATTCATCAGATAAAACAGATATAGATATAGATATACCGATATCTGATCTATATCCGATCCGATTTCAGTGCTAAATCCATTTCAAGGGTTATGTAATAATGGAGAAGTTTAGCTGTACATGATATCTTCGGAACATGTGAAATAAAATGGCAAACATGAATTCACATGGATCAGGTAATCACGAACTTGTGTGCAAATTTTTGCTGGCCGTAATTTTAGTTGATTGGTCTCTGTTTTTGCTGGCCTAACTCACCCAATTGGGCAAGCATGGCCAGATTTGCCACTCCCTTCAACCTAATTGGAAGCCTGGTATGAATTTTGTTTGATCTATTCCAATGGAATTTGCCAACCTCCAATGCTATCAGATTCTTGTTTGTATTTAAAAGACCCACCTTGTCCTTCTATCCTTCAAAGCTTGGTTGAGTTTGGTAGTTCTCTCGTGTCTGCATTTAATGTACATTAAACTCTACAATAATTTTGATTTTATCTCAAAGATTGACTCATCATTTCACTTTTTTGAGTGTTTACACAGTGGATGAGGATAAAATGATAATAAACAAAGGGACAAGCATATTTGTACTATATTAGTGGAATAGATATAAGAGAATATCAAAAAAAATATGAAAATAATTTCAATTGATATTGAAGGATATAATGAAATATTATAGAATATCAAAGAGATTTTTAGCCGATATATCCTATCAGAGAATATCAAAAATATTAGAGAATATCATAAAGATTTTCAACTAATATACCTTTATGGTGGTTATCGTGAATGCCTCGGATTGACAGTTACTGCGAGCGTTCGGATCGGCATAGTGTCACGGACTACTTCAAGTTGCCAAGCTACCACCACGGCCGCCAACCATTATACAGAGCTGAGGTACCTGCAAGATCCGTTTAGCATGCGAGCCGCCCCTATTGCCTCAGTCGACTTATTTTTCGATATGCGCGATAGCTGTCCACCACGAACGGATCAACTCAGGTGTAACTGACTCCCCACAATCTCACGGAAGCAATTGAAGGCTGAATTATCTCGTTCATAATAGCATGTCCAATGACCCTGCAATCTCAGGATGGCAAGATCTCACAACTGTGCAACCAGCTGTTCGACAGTCTTCTATATAAATTACCAGAGCCTCGAGGATCAAGTAAGCCAATCAATTTCTCTTAGAGAGCTCATTCCTGTTTCATTATTCTCTAAATTTGACTTGAGCATCGGAGAGTCCTCGTTGGAGTCACAACCTCCGATTTAGATCTGTTTTGCAGATTACTCCAGCGCCAGCAACCATACGTGAGGCTCAATCGCCTTTCTCTGATTTCGATCGATTTTGAGTAGTAACAGATAGAGGAAGGGCCTACATTCGCATCATGGCTCCTAGACGAACATCTTTCCAACTCTCCAACGCCGCCTCCTACCAGGTGGTAGGCCAGGTCAATAACCAAGTGCAACCAATGGCATCAGAAGTTCTACCACCAGCCCAGTCGGCCAGCCAGCGTCGGTCATGGCTGACCAGTTCAACCAGCTTTTTCAGCATGTCCAAATCTGACAACTGCAGTTCAGATAGTCCAAACTTTCTTGCACCTCTTCATACAGCACCGCAACTTACTCACCTGCCCCTGCACCCTCTCCAGTGGTGCAACCTGCAGTTCCGTGATGGTGCCCCTACAAACTTGATCCCGCAGCCATCGCTTCAGTCGGAGCCACAGGCGCCTTCTCGAAGTTCAAAGAGGAGGCTAACTCATCAAAGCCACCCTAAGGCCCAATCGGTCAGACGGCGATCTCCAAGCCTGCGATCAGGACATGATTCAACCACTGATCACCATTCTCCTCTATGCTCCGAGGCTTGCACTGTCCAAGATCTCGATATCGAAAGACGGTTTCAGGTGCTCGACTAGCAACTAGACAAGAAGATAGAAAATGCTCTCAACAATAATAATTCCTCGTCGTTGTCTTACAAGGGGTTCAACAGCAAGCCGCCCTTCGTCCCGAAGATCGCACAAAAGTCACTCCCCCTGCATTTTAAATTACCTCAGCTGGAGGTCTATGATGGGACCACCGATTTCATCGATCATCTGAAGACCTTTAAAGCAGCAATGCTCCTCCAAGGAGCATTAGATGTAATCCTCTGTCGGGTGTTTCCTCCGACCCTTAAGAGGGTCGCTCGGTAGTAGTATTCAAGCTTGAAGCCGGCCTCCATCCATTCTTTTGAAGACTTGTACCGATCCCTCATCGGCCATTTTGTTAGCAGCCAGCGACAACAAAGATAGTCTGACTACCTCCACACCATCAAGTAAAAGGAGGGTGAGTCGATCTGTGCTTTTGTGAATAGATTCAATGCGACGATCCTAGAAGTTCGTGACCTAGACCAGTCAGCTGTGATGGCTAAGATGATAGATAGCCTACTGAAAATGACTTAAAAAGTCGTTGACCAAAATTTATCCCAAAATTTTCGGATATGCTCGCTCGTGCGGAGAAGTATGCTCGCATGAAGGAAATCTTTGCTGATGTTCCTCCTGCCAGTTCTATTGCGACAGGGTCGAATAAGGAGCACTCCCCAAAGCAGAAAGAGAAAATCCACCGGTGCTCTTGGTCCCCATTCCAGAGGCAGAAAATAAGGGCCGAAACCATCAGTCTCAAAATTCTTCTAGGAGGGATAGACAGCCCTCACCACCTAGGCATTACAATAACTATACACCTCTAGTCATTCCTCGGAGAGAGGTATTGATGCAGATACAGCCTGAGCTGCCTGAGCCTTAGCAGATGAGGATGAAGCTGGAGCGCCGCCACAACCCCAATAAGTATTGTTTTACCATCATGAATACGGCCATGATACTAAAGATTGCCATCAGCTCTGCGACGAGATCGAGAGGCTCATTAGACAAAGGAGGCTGAATCACTTTGTTCGGAGGGCGGCTCCTCAACATCGACCCCTGAGAGTTCAACGGCCATCTCTTTACCTCAACAACCGTTCCCTCTGCCTCAGCCACAGCCAGCATTGGTGCAATAGGAGGGACAGCAAGCGGAAGGGCAGGTGGCGGAAGAAGAGCGACCCATCTGTGGGGAGATCCACATGATCATTATGGGGTTGTCTAGGTCGGCGGAGCCCCCGGAGATGAAGAGACCGAGGCTTGAGGATGAGCAGGAGGAGGAAGCTATCATCTTCACCGAGCATGATGCAGAAGGTATCCTAGCCCCGCACAATGATGTGGTGGTTGTAACAGTGAATATTGTTGATTTTAATGTACATCATATTTTTATTGATAATAGAAGCTCGATAGATATCTTGTACTTTTCTATCTTCATCCAGATGGGGTTCATATCTGACCAACTGAGTAGATTCAACATCCCAATCCAAGATTTATTTGAGAGCTCGATGGTCCCGGAGGGAATGATCAAGTTGCCTCTCATCATGGGCACTCAATCCTGACGAATGATAATTCAAGTTAACTTTCTGATGGTTAAGCTTCCTTCAGCTTACAATGCAATCCTCGGTCATCCAAGCTTGTGGACTCTAAAAGCTGTCGTGTCAAGCTACCATTTGATGGTGAAATTTTTGATTAGACATGGAGTGGGGCAGATCCGAGGCAACCAGGCCATGGCCAGAGAATGCTTTGCCGCTAAGCTCCGAGCAGAGGGCCAATCGGCCAAGGTAGAGGTCCAACCTGAGCTCCCGATAGGGCTGGATGTCCATGATGATCTGAGTGAAGGGCGTCCCCAACTGACTGAGGATCTCCTAAATATCCCGCTGGAGATAGAGAACTCAGATCAGACTGTGAAGATTGGCTCGTGCTTGGATGAGGTAACCAAAAATCGACTAATAACTCTTTTGTAGGAGAATGTGGATCTCTTCACTTGATCGACTACAGACATGCCTGACATTGATTCGGGTGATATCCCATCATCTGAGGGTGGATCCAACCCATCATCCAATGAAGCAAAGGAAGTGGAGTTTTATCCCGAAATGCCAAAAGGTCATAGCTGAGGAGGTGGACAAGCTGCTCAAGGCCAATTTTATTAGGAAAGTCATGTATCTAGACTGGCCAGCCAATGTTGTGCTGGTCAAGAAGGCAAACAAAAAGTGACGTATGTGCATCGACTTCATCGATCTCAACAAAGCTTATCCTAAAGATAGCTATCCTTTACCTCGAATTGATCAATTGGTGGATGCCACCTCCGGACATGAGCTCCTCAGCTTCATGGATGCTTTTGCTGGTTATAATCAGATCCGGATGGTATCTGAAGATAAGAAGAAAACAGTCTTTATCACTGACCGTGGACTTTATTATTACAAGATAACGCCCTTCAGCTTGAAAAATGCAAGGGCCACCTATCAGTGGTTGGTTGACAAAATCTTCAAAGATTAGCTCGACCATAATATAGAGGTGTATGTTGATGATATGCTTGTCAAGAGTCAAATTATCCCAGATCATATTGCTGACCTTCGAAAGACTTTTGGTACTCTCCATCAGTTTCAGATGAAGCTGAATCCGACGAAGCATGCTTTCGGAGTCACCATCGAAAAACTTCTTAGGTTCATGATCTCTCAGAGAGGCATCAAGATGAATTTTGAGAAGATCAAGACAGTCCTTGAGATGGCACCGTCGAAGACTATTGGGAAAGTGCAACACCTTACTGGTAAGATTGCCTCGCTCAATCGCTTTGTCTTTAGATCGATCGAGAGGTATCTTCTCTTCTTTAAAACCCTCAAACAGCCAAGAGACTTCTAGTGGACTACTGAGTGCCAGAAGATATTTAAGGAATTGAAGCAGTACCTCAGCTCCCTGTCGTTTCTCTCGAAGCCTCAGCCTGGCGAGGAGTTGTTTCTCTATATCATCGTCTCCCCTGTCGCAGTCAGCTCAGTCCTAGTTCAGGAAGATGGACGAGTGCAAAGGCCTATGTACTACACCAGTAAGATCCTCCATAATATAGAGATCAGATATTCTAAATTTGAGAAGTTATTTTTTGCACTAGTTGTCACGACGAGGAAGTTGCAACCTTATTTTCAGACTCATACGATGGTGCTGCTTACTGATCAGCCAATTAAAGATATTCTCCACTACCCAAATATCTCGGGACGGATTGCAAAGTGATCTTTAGAACTTGTCGAGCTGGATGTGCAGTACCATCCGCGACCTTCCATCAAAGCCCTGATGTTGGCAGATTTCATCCTCGAGTGCACCATTCCAAATGGGGAAGACTCAAGGGTTGCAGAGAGTTTGAAAAAAAGGGAGAACCTAGGGTCTGGCAAAAGCTCGAGAGGTAAGGAGGTGGACATGGGATCTGACCCAGAAGAGCTGTGGATGCTGCACGTGGATGGTTCGTCAGGTGCGATGAGAGCAGGGGCTGGACTCATTTTAACTAGTCCTGAAGGAGAGATGGCGGAATACGCCTTATGCTTTGACTTTCCTACCACTAATAATGATATAGAGTATGAAGCTCTACTTTCTAACCTCAAAATGGCGAGAAAAGCAGGGGCCCAGCATCTGAAGGTCTTTAGCGATTCCCAGTTAGTGGTTGGCCATATCAAAGGCGGCTATGAAGCCCGAGAGGAGAACATGAAAGATATCTTCAAAAGGTAAAGGACTTAACCTCGATCTTTTTGAGCTTTGACATTCAACAGATCTCTAAAACAGACAACGCCAAGGCAGATGCACTATCAAAGCTGACGGTTTTGCTGCCCATCGACTGGGAGAAAGGGACTTACTTCGAGGTACTGAAAACTTTGAGTCTCGAGAAATCTCTTGCTATTCAATAAATTGACAAAGAATCCTGCTGGATCGACCCTCTACTCAAATATTTGAGATCGGATGAGCTACCGTCTGATCACAGAGAAGCTCAAAAAATAAGAAAGCAAGTGGTCTGTTATGTCCTCTATGATGACAACCTGTATAGGCGATCCTTCTCCCTACCATTATTAAAATGTTTGCATCTATTCGAGGTGGATTATGCACTGCGGGAGGTCCATGAAGGCATCTGTAGAAGCCATTTGGGGGGTAAATCCCTCTCCTACAAGATTCTCCGTCAAGGATACTACTAGCCCACCATACAACAAGATGCAAGTGAATTTATCAAAAAGTGTAATCACTGCCAAAGAATTTTCAATATACAGCATCGACCGGCAGCATCTTTGACTCTTATCAGCGCTCCTTGGCCGTTCGGCTAATTGGGGGATGGATATTCTTGGCCCCTTTCCTCTTGCATCAGATCAGCGCAAATTTTTCCTGATGGCCATCGACTACTTTATAAAGTGGGTTAAAGCCGAGCCTCTGGCCTATATAATAGAAGCCAAAGTTAAAATTTATCTAAAAATCTATAATTTGCTGCTACAGTCTCCCAGGATATTGATCACAGATAATAGCAGACAGTTCAGCGATACCCGACTCTGTGAGTTCGGTAGAGAATATCAAATTGAACATCATTTTGCTTCAGTTGGCCACCCACAGGCGAATAAAGAAGTAGAGGTGACCAATTGAACCATCCTACAAGGCTTAAAGGCCAGGATCAACCAAACTGGGAGGTCATGAGTCGACGAGCTTTACCATGTATTATAGGCCTACCGGACCACCTAGAGGCTCCCAACTGACGAGACCCCTTTTAACTTGGCATTCAGGATTGAGGCAGTCATTCCTGTAGAGTTTGAATTTTTTTCTCTTAGAGTCGAGGAGTATAATGAAGATACCAACTCAGTATGGCTACGGCCTAACCTCGACTTAATTGAAGAGAGTAGGAAGCGTGCCGCCGTAAAAATGACTGCCTACGGTTGGAAAGTGGCTAGGTATTACAATTTTTGAGTTAAACTGAAGGAATTCTAAGCTGGCGATCTGATGTTACGGCAAGCTAAGGTTTCACAGCCTACTGAGCAGAGGAAGCTGTCACCCAATTGGAAATGCCCTTATCAAGTGAATGAAGTAGTACGTCCTGAAACTTACAGACTCAAACAGCTTGACGGGATGCTTATCTCTAGGCCATAGAATTTGGCTAATCTCCATATGTACTATCAATGATGTTGTAACATCTTTTTATACGAATGAGTCTTCAGGTTCAATGCTGGCATGAAGAAATTTTTTTCTAATTAACTTCGTAGGTTTCCTTAGCCGTGACTACGATCGATTCACGAAGGATAATTCAGGAGACCTCTGTGACTTAGAGGCGGGGCTAACTTACAAGACCCCTGCAAAGCCTAAGTCATGCGAGAAGTAGAGGGAGACCCTAAGGAACCTCCATAGGGCTAACTAACCAGACTCTCAAAAGGTTGTTGAGGAGGACACAAGATGTCGTAGACATACGCTACCTCTCTTGCGA
The DNA here is from genome assembly GCA_000441515.1 of Elaeis oleifera. Classification (NCBI taxonomy): domain Eukaryota; kingdom Viridiplantae; phylum Streptophyta; class Magnoliopsida; order Arecales; family Arecaceae; genus Elaeis; species Elaeis oleifera. Next base: position 100,782 of record KE505351.1, read on the forward strand.
AGATGAGAAGAGTACAAGATGTCATAGACACAAGATGCCGTAGGTACATGATCCCTCTCATGAGGGCTAACTAATCAGATCCTCAGAAGATCATCGAGGAAGACACAAGATGCCGTAGGCACAAGATGCTGCAGGCACATGCTGTCTCTCGTGTAAAGACGAGAAGAGCATAAGATGCCATAGGCACAAGATACCGCAGGCACATGATGCCTCTTATGAGGGCTAGCTAACCAAATCTTCAAAAGTCATCGAGGAGGGCACAAGATGCCGCAGGCATATGCTGCCTCTCATGCGAAGATGAGAAGAGCACAAGATACTAAAGGTACAAGATGTCGCAGGCACATAATGCCTCTCGTGAGGGCTAACTAGCTAGATCCTCAGAAGACCATCGAGGAGGGCACAAGATGCCACAGGCACACACTACCTCTCGTGCGAAGACGAGAAGAGCACAAGATACCGTAGGCACAAGATGCCGCAGGTACATAATACCTCTCGTGAGAGCTAACTAACCAAACCCTAAGAAGGCCATCGAGAAGAGCACAAAATACCATAGGCACACACTGTCTCTCACGCGAAGATGAGAAGAGCATAAGATACCATAGACACAAGATGCCGCAGGCACATGATGCCTCTCGTGAGGACTAACTAATCAGACCCTCAGAAGACCACTGAGGAGGAGACAAGATGCCATAGGCATAAGATACCGCAGGCACATGCTGTCTCTTAGATCAAGATGAGCTGAGCCTACCACTCATAAGACGAGCCGAGCACAGACCGCTTCTCCCGATCCGAGCCGAAGACGAGTAGCTGCTTGTACAATGAGCTAAGCACTAGTCGCCTTTCGAGCAGAGTGGTCTCTGCTTTCTCTAACTATTTCAATCAACCTCAGCACATAACGGCTTGTAGGTTGGTTCGAGACACTACCTAGTCAAGACTCCTAGATTGGAGCGAGCTTAAGTTCTTAAGGTCGAAACCGCACACGACTCAAGTAATTCTGGGCTCCACAAGTCGCAGCTAGCCTCCATACGCTAAGTCAGAAATGTAAATACAGATACGAGATACAAGCATGATAGAAGCAAGATAATTTTTATTAATTCAAATATTTACAAAAGGTGGGTGCGTCGAGCACCGCTTTACAAGAAAAAAAAAAATTTACATGGCATTCTTAGCACCGCATTATACATAAAGAGATAATCATGCCGGTCCAAAAGATCATATCGATCCAAAAGATCATGCCAGTCCAGAAGATCATGCTGATCTAGAAGCAGATCCTCGCTAGCCGACAAACCAAGTCTAGAGCTCTCGTCGTCATAGGCGATTGCAATGATCGGATGGTGGATGCTCTCCTCGATCCTCAGCTTAAGGATGAGGAGGCTCAATCCTCATCTGACAAGGAAGCCTTCTCGTCGCTATTCCCGGGCTGAAAGAAGTGGAGCTCCAAATACGACATTATCTGCAGCAGACGGACCTTACAATTCTCGAAACCATCGATGAATTCATCGACGGCAATGTCAATAATCTCTGTCCTAAAATCTATAGAGTCTCAGTACTCCTAAATGCAGCAGACTCAAACCTCCGGAGGAATCAACTCGAACTGGGGGGTGTGATGACCTCTGGGCCTTAGGAGGGATCATGAGGTGGAAGGTGCCCAATGAGAGAAAGATGGACCTATGCTCCTAGCCCTCACCCTTCTGCAGACCTCTCTTATAAAGGCCCACCTCTCTTTCACCCTGGTCTTTACCCATGGCAAAGGGGGATGCAAAGGGGGTACAGAGGCGATGCCATCACAACAGAAGAGAGGAGTTTCTGCGAGGGAAGAAGATGGGAGATTGAGTTTCTCCACCTGTTAGCCTCTATTTATAGATGCCAATATCTGCATCAATCACCAATCAACGATTGAAAAGGGTGTGGCTATCCATCAAGCAATTAATGACATACTTTCCATTATCAAAATAAATCCTGACGATGCTTCATGGATTGGGGTGTAGCAACGTGGCATATCTTTACATATCTTGTGCTCTCTCTCAGGTATAACCTTATCAAAAAGTCAGTAACCATCATTCTCCATGATCACTCGTATTAAAAGAACAGAATGAAATTATCATTTGGTTTCTCACCTCAGAGCGATATTATTAATTAATTGCTTCGAAGCGGTATTAACAAATAATAGTCTCGAATCGGCATGCACAAGTGAAAAAGATAAGATATGATTAAGACAAATTTTATTATTTCTCTTAAGTTTTTACAATGACTATGAAGGGTTCTACTACAAAAGAAAGAAAACAAGAAGGCTACAAGGCAGCGCCTGGAGCTGAGGCACCTGTCATGAAGACATCCGCTGCAGTGGGATCTCAAATTTCATCTAAGAAGTTTAAGTCCAATTTTGAATGCTTGACGGCGATCCTATCCTAGATTAACTGCTTTTCAGTGCCATAGGCATCAACAAAATATTTAACTTTCTCATCCTCATACTCTTCTAAGGCTCGAAAGTCTTCAACAGCCTTGAAAGTAGCCTCCGCTGCCTTCTTCTCTGCCACGTCCAATTGGGTCTCGAGCTTCTTTATTCTCCCTAGCAATCGAGAGTTCTCCTCGATAGTTCTTCTTAATGCGGCCTCAGTATCCTCAGCTCTCCTATCAATAGTGTCAGCTCTCATGGAGGCTTCTCCATCTTCCCTTTCAGCCTTCTCTTTTGCACCTTTGAGCATCCCGATCTCGAGCTCAAACTTCTTCTTTCTTTCGTGAGCTCATGGGAACTCTCTATGTACAGATTCAAATAATGGGTGAGCTGGTAAAAAAAAAGACCCTTGTGAGTAAACACTTGGCATATATACAAAGTAATAAAATTGCAGGAAGAAGCATATCCGGATGAGATAGTTTACAGCTGCTTTCCTCATCTCCTTCCGAGGGACGTTTAGCAACTCGTTTGCGTCAGCAGGAAGAAGTATCCCAGAGAGCAACTCATTCGCCCACTTAAGATCCCTCAAGACTAAAGCCTCGAGCCTCAGAGTGGTCGATGCGGCTCCAGATGCACTGGCCACCTTAGCTATCATCTCGCTTGAGGAGGGACCAACAATGGGAGATACTAGTTAAGCCGACAAATTTGGAGGAGTGGGCAAGCTTAAATTACCTCCTCCAAACCTTGATCTAACTGATCCTCTCGGTTACCAATGGTGGCTGAAGCGGCAGGCGAGCCACCATGCACCCACACGATTTCAAAGTTGCTGGCATGAGGAGGCCCAAATTCTTCTGACTCCAGAGTTGGCAGTGCGGGACTCCCAACTCTGATATGAGTACTTTGCCCACTCATGAGCTCGGCTACCCTTTTTCATAGGATCTTCTTTTTCGATGAACTCGTGCTTTTCCCAGCAACCACCTTTGCAATCGAGACGATCAAATTATCAGGGTAGGAGTAACGAAAATCAAAAGAATTCAAGATCTAAGCGGTCGATCTATATATACCTTGAGAAACGATCTGGCTAATGCCGATATTGAATAGTGTCTGGGCCGACAGTAGCTTCTTCATATCTGGGACCTTGAAGCCACGCAGAATTGCTAAATCCTGCTCCAAGCAATCGTTCGCTGGGGTTCCTTTAACGCGACCTCTTGTGGTTCGCCCCAGACGATGAAGCCCCAATCTTCACCCGATGTCTGAGAAACAAAGATGAACTATAGTTTTCAACCATGGGCAATAGAAGGCACGTCTGAAAACTGTAAATGGAAGCCATCCTTCTTCTTTCGAGGCATCACGTACCACCATCCGTGCGAGTCTGGGTGCCATCTAAGGCTGAAAAGGAGGTAGAAGAATGTAATGCTGGGATTGATCCCAGCCAAGACACATACTGCGATGAAGCCACAGATATGCCGTCATGAGTTCGGCACAATCATGCATGACGATATCTCGAAGAACCAAAAAAGTGCCACAAAGAAGGGGTGGAAAGAAGCCTCAATATTACTTAGAAACACTCCTCATAAAGGCTCATCCATCCTAGAGGTGGTTGGCAGACTCGATCGTCCAGACCCGAAACCTCTAGCTAAAACTCTGAAGGAATCTGGTACTGTCCATGAAGCACTACTATGTCCCTCTCAGATAGCTCAGATCAAAATCCTAATGGCGCGAAGGCGGAATCTCTAGAGGCCATTTCTCTCATTTAGAAAGGAAACAAGGATGGTGGAAGAAAGAAGCGCCTACGCCAAAGAGAAGGAAAGAATAATCTAAAACTTTGCAGAGCCTACGTCTGATCTTGTCTGGAGCTTTAAATAATTTCTAGATCAGCGAAACCTCCAAAGGTCGTCTCTCATCAGCGCATTAATTATAGAAGATATGAGTCCGCGAAGGCGAACACACACACGATGCATGGCGATCACTGGCAGATATAATTTCTACCATCGATTTGATAGTTAAAGTCAGTGGCAGGCAAATCATGCTTTATGCCACTTTCGAGGAGATGTGTAGAGACGTGCGCCAACACCTCCCCACATGGAAATGATTCGAATTCTAGTCTTCTCGAAATCTATACGACAGGTATGAGACATCTGGTCCGGATCGAAATTTGAATTATAATTCATATTACATTTTATGGTTCTAACTTTAGCTAAATTAAATTTAGCTCGAATTTCAACTCAGATTATGGCTTGGCCCATGCTTTGCTCAAAACAGCTCAGATTATGCACTTGCTTAAATTATAACGCTAATTAAGTTTTATGATTTTAAATTGTAGCCAAGTATCTAATATATATTGACACCCGATCAGTATGCTTTAGAGCGTGATTTGTATCCATCCATGCATAGAACCAATATCAAATGCATTTATATATTCTTATGAAAATTCTATTACGAGATTGGAAGGTCCAGATTATAAAAAAAAAAAGAAGGAGACGTAAATCACTACTTGGAAGCATCACCAGAGCAACCATCTATGAAGAAGTCTTCCTCAGCGCTGACATCCCCCTTAGTCTAAACAGCTGAGTCGATGTTACTCACCTCGACAGAGAAGTGAGATGCCCTCGCAAATCTCTCCGTGCTATCTGCCGCCACAGCCAACAAGTTCTCATCCAGATAGTCAGTCTATAGGGGCTCGACATGGTTTGAGAAGAAATATGCCCGAATGATGGTTCTATACTTCTCGAAGCCCACAAAGAACACCGTCTTGCAAGCTTGGATTATTATTTTGGCTCCATTCTTACCCAACTGACTTTTTCTATTTTCAGTATTTTTCAGTAAAAGCTCTTGCTTTATGACTTTGCCCCAGAGGAGTTTGTGATTTACCTTCTTCTCCTCCAACTTCTTCTTCAAATTCTCCACTTCTGACAGGATCTCCCGAGTTTCGGCAAGTACTTCTGGGGATGCCTAGATCCCTTTAGAAGCGAAGCGCCCATCTCCTCGAGGTATTCTTTCTCCATGGCTTGTCCCTTCTAAAGTTCTAGCCCTCTTGGCCAGGCCCTTACTAGGACTCCTTCAAGAATGTGTTTCGGTGAGGGAAGGATCTCGGCTTCTCCTTCCCTCGAGTGTCCTCCTCAGCTGTTCCAAATCATCATGGGTCTGGTGACAGTCTTTCTCGATCTCTAATCTCTGTCCCTCGAGACCTTCAATCTGTCTCTCAAAATCCTCAACCTTTTTTTCGGCTCTAGATCTCTGTCGCTCGAGAGCCTTAATCCACTTTTCAGCCTACCTTAATTCCTCATCTCGATGATCAATTATCTCTCGAGCTTTGTGGAGGGCCTCTTCAGAAGAGTCGAGCTCCTTCGCTAGCTCACCATTCTTGTTCTCTATCTACTTCAGTTGATATTTCAAAAACAACTTCCTCTCTTGCTGCCATAAGTTCCAAGGACGGATCATCAAGGGTAAAGCCAACAAAATTAGCGAGGTAATGTCCCACCTGTGCAAAATTTTATAAAAGAATATAAAAGCATTGCAGGTAGTAGAAGATTGAAAGATAAGTGTTTGGAGACATTTTACTTGAATGAGAGATCTAAAGGCACTCAACATTTATTGTTGCGCTCCTTGTCCATCCAAAAGCTGCCCTTCGAATAGAGAAAAAAAATCCCTCAGGAGTCTTGCCGTAACTTGGAGATCCTCTATCGCTGGGGGAGCAGAAGATGCTGGCTGTGAGAGACTTTTATGGAGGACAGCCATAGGGGTACATTGGGCAGCCATCACTGGCTCTTGAGACTCATCGATCTCCATGCCCGCTTTCGGCATCCCTTCGAGAAGACTGACTGTGCCCTCCACTCGTCTCTCCTCTGCTAAAGCTCCTGACGGATGGTTGCTTATATCGTCTCTTTGTTCTTACTCAACCAATGTCTTTTCTGATGAAATCTCCTCGAGTGTGGCCATCGCAACCATCAGCAAAGGAATCGTAGGCTTGATGATCGGAGTAAGATTCTCATCTCTCCTAATCATAGGTTCCGATATAGTGATCGAAACCTGGGTATCACCCCTCACCAAAGCCGATGGCCCAACATGCAGAACTCTGGTCTGCCTCCTGTGGGTCGATATTAATTCAAGCCTCTTCACGTACTAGGGATCCATCTCGCTTTCGAAAATCGCAATAGACAAATAGAGCAGGAGAAAGTTGCTATCACCTTTCGACACCCTAGAAGCGCAAATTTAAAGGGGGGGAGGAAATGAAAAGCCACCACTGGATAATTAAATTCTCTAAAAAAAGACTGTTACCTGAATGGTCCCATCACTCACAGCCATCCGCATCAATTGCACGAAGCTGACGTCACTCATTCTAAATGCTACAGACAGGTGTCAAGTCGAAGGTGCGTACGCCCCTCGATCCGAGATACTTTTGGGATACTCCTTTCGTCTGACCCTCAAACTCAGCAGTAGGGGAGTAGTGTTACAGTGATTGCCATGAGTGCCTTGGATCGATGGTTACCAAGAGCACTTGGATTAGTATGGTGTCACAGGCTACTTTAAGTTGTCAAGCTGCAGCCACAGCCGCCAACTGTTATACAGAGCTAAGGCATTCGCAGGGTCCGTTTAGCATACAAGCCACCCCTATTGCCTCAGTCGACTTATTTTTTTGATATGCATGAAGCTGTCCATCCCGAGTGGATCAACTCAGGCGTAACTGACTTTCTCCAATCTAGCGAGGGCAATTGAAGGTTGAATTATCTCATCCACAATGGCATGTCCAATGATCCTACAATCTCGTGATGACACGATCTCACAGCTGTGTAACCAGCTGTTCGACAGTCTTCTATATAAATCATCGGAGCCCCGAGAATCAGATAAGCCAATCAATCCCTCTTAGAGAGCTCGTTGCTATTTCATTGTTCTCTGAATTTAACTTGAGCGTTGAAAGTTTCTCACCAGAGCTACAACCTCCGATTTGGACTTGTTTTGCAGGTTACTCCAGCGCCTGCAATCCTGCATGAGGCTCAATCGCCCTCCCTCCGATCTCGATCAATTTTGAGCATCAACAATACCATATTAGAGAGTATTGAAGAAATTTATGCAATGTGTATCATGTGAACTAAATTATGGGTTCTTGATTTTATTTATTTCTTATACTAAAATCATAGGATTTTGAATTTTTGGATATTTATACTCTTGTATATATATTCCATTCCAATGATTGCATGTTGCAGAAGATTCCCGACCCTGCATGAAAATGGCTGGAGCAAATAAAAGACCACCGGAGCGATATTTCTGCAAAATAAGTTTTGACTGAAATTGGCTCCGACGAGGACCCTCCGACGATCAAATCAGGAATCTAGCACAATAGAGGAAAGGGAAGAATGAGAGAACAAAAAGTATTTTTGAGATACACAAGTGAGCGTACCTGGGGGTTACTCTCTTATCCCTACTTATAAGAGAATCAATGATGATGAGCCATATAGATCATGTCAGTTGATAGGTTGTTCTTCATTCGTTATGCAGCTGACAAAGGAGGTGACATGATATAGGCTTAGTAAGCACGTGGGTGACACACCCTGACTTGACATGTTTAGACAAAAATTATTATTAACTCTTTGGCCCATCCGCGTGATGGTTGTTTGCAGTCTGATGCCCGATCTTTTCTTGGACCCCGAAGTTGGGATTCTAATAGGAATCTCTACTATTAAATAGAGAGCATCGGCCAAAGAAGGGGATCGACTGATTAACTAGAGTTCATCCATCCATCGATCGGTAGGGATCGAGATTGGGATTGGGATCGGCAGCGGAGATACAGATATCGAAAGGCTTTTAATATGGTTCTGTTCGGAGGGTCAATATTATAGCGGCCAACCTCCTAAAAATAGTTGGTTGTAATAGCAAAAGATCTCTGGTCTGATTAGGGGTAAGGATTGGTCAAAAATTTTAGAGAATAGTCGTGCCTTTTTTGGTTCAATACTCGATGCCCTGAAGTTGCTGTGGGGAGGAAACCGGCCACCATACAGTTTGATAAGGCATAAAAATATGTGGCTAGGTTAGGGGGATCGGTGCTGCCACTTTAGCCCAAGTCCCTTCAAGGAAGGGTCGAGGTGGAAGGTGAAAGAACAAAGGATCATTATAACTATATCCTATCGTACGGAGCTGTGTGAGGTATTTAAATACCTCTGATAGTAGCCATAAATTGGCTTGACGTGCTGTTAGCTATGAAAGAGGTGGTGATAAGATATGATGGGCGACAGATGAGCAGAGTAACACGATCGGATGACAGAGCCTTTCGGATCAATATGGGGGATCATCAGGTGTTCTTCTGCTTGAATTTCATATAGGGACCGGGGGGACCATGGCAGTGCCAAACCCCTATAAAGGGGATCAATTCTGTCCGACGGTCAATGAAGGTGGATTCCATTGCCGAAACCCTATGGGGGGATCGGTTCTGTTCGGTAGCTGACGGAAGCGAGTTCTAACTATAGTAAGACATCTTCTGCTTAATAATTTTTAGCATCATTATTTTTTTTTCATAGATGGTCCTCAAGGATATCTATTCGGTGATTCTTTTAGATCAGCCGCTAACAGAATTCTGACGGTATTCAAAATATATTTCACCGAATGAGATCAAAGATCTTTAATAATTTCGTTAACCTGTAGTGACCAATGTATCACCCCCCAACAATATTATCACATTTTTTTTACTAAATTTTAATATAATATCAGAGCCATAATGTCCTACAGCCTCTATTGGTTCATAATTTTCTATTCTTTTACTTTCTCCATGGGTGACCCCAATACCAACTCTCATGTCTTACGTTTCCCCGGCCCCCATATCTGACTTTGAATCTTCATCGTCCAATAATCCTTTGACCAACCTTATGGTTAATGCTTCTTGTTTTCTTCTGCTCAATTCCGATAGTAGACTTGTAACCCGCCTTGGTATGAGCCTAAATTCATTGATGTTTGACAAAATTTTGCAGGATATTCCCCACTTATTCTTCAATCAACTGCTACTTTAGCTTTTGTATGCATGGATTGGTTATGCTAATAAGTGGTCAAATAGGTCATAGCTAGGGCAGTAGGAATATGAACTAATCGTAAGAATTATAGTTATTTACAAATTGTAGGGATAGCTTAGTTTGGACTGCATTAGATTCAATCATGTGTTTCATCCACGGTCATCTCAATATATTTTTTTGTAACTTGTTAAATTTTATAAGATAAATGACTTCACACTACTATTAGCTAATATAGAATTTATTATTTTAGTTTTCCCAAATTTGATAGAGAAAATAATTTCAATAAGTTTTTCAAATTTGGAAGATAAATGATTTCATGCTCTTATTAGCTAATATTGAATTTCTTGCCCTTATTCCTTTCCAATTTGTAGGGGTGAAAGTGGCATGGATATTATTCATCTAAATCCGTTTCCATATCCGAATCAATATAAATATGAACAAAAATTTGAGAATCCGACTAATCTCCGTATTCGTATTCATATCCATAAAAAAATGAATATGGATATG
>KE505351.1:110701-120857 GCA_000441515.1 Elaeis oleifera
CTTTCCAATTTGTAGGGTGAAAGTGGCATGGATATTATTCATCTAAATCCGTTTTCATATCCGAATCAATATAAATATGAACAAAAATTTGAGAATCCGACTAATCTCCGTATTCGTATTCATATCCATAAAAAAATGAATATGGATATGAATATCCAAATCTATATATAATTCTATATAATTTTATATGGTACTCATTAATTTTTAAGAAAATATATAACCATATAAACATATTTTTAAATTAATTTATTATCTATTTAATAATATCTTTAACTTTATAGTCATAAAGTTTAATTATATAAATTATATTCATTATTAAATCCATATTTTCAATATCCAAATTATATCCGTATCTATTTAAAATAATATGAATATGAATTTTTATATTTAAATAATATTCGCATCCGTAGTTTTATTCATCAGACAAAACAAATATGGATATGATTATGCTGGTATTCAATCTAGTTTCAACCCTACAAATTTGATAGGTTAAATGATTTCATGCTAATATTGAGTTTTTATTTTTTTTCAAAATTTGATAAAGTAAAAGCTTTCATGCTATTATTAGTTAATTTTGAATATTCCTTGATCAGTAATAGACATGGAAATTTAAATATTAGTTAAAGTAATAATAATCGTCGTTTGCGCGCAAGAGGAGGTAAAATAATCCTCTGTCGATGCATATTGTTGTTTCTCAATTCGCTCCTGTGCCGTGGGCCCGGTCAGAAACAACCAAAAGATCCAAATGTCCAACTTCTAATATAATTGGATTGTTGGATCATGCATCAACATACATGAATAGAGTGGTCAAATGAACACATCAGCATTATAGCGATGGTAGATTCGTGCATTTCAATCCATGATCTAAGAGTTTGCACTGCACCGAATCATCAAAAGGTCTGGTCATTGTAAAACCCAACTCTTTTAATAAGCAAAAAGTAATTTCAAACATGACAATGATGGATGGAAATTACAGTCATCTGTCAAAATAGTTGAAGAATTCGAGCTTCATCTAATTGCAAGTCCATGTATAAACATTATGCGATGGTGCAATTTGAGCTTAATGTTTTAGCCCAAGCCATAGTCTTCATGGTTTGTGCTTTTGGACATGATACCCCACAAAGATCACGAAAACCCCACTACTGGCATCACCTTTAGCTGTCCATTGACCGCGTTCCCACTGAAGTATGTGAAAGATTTAAAAGATTTAGCCGAAAGGAGAAGAAAAGACCGCACAGAAAAGGCCCAAAAATAAATAATAATAACATGAGACTGCTACAACTAAGCCCCACAAGGGTACATAATTTACACCGAGAGTCGGACCAACCGCCCTCACTTCCTTCCCCGCTTCCTCGAAGACGCCAGCGGAGGCTTGGCAGGCGCTGCCTCCGCCTCCTCCCTCGCCTTCTTCGCTGGCGGCGGGTAGGCGGAGCCGCCGCCCTCTTCGGCGGTCTCCCTACGCTCCTCTTCGCCGGAGCGCTCGGCTCAGGCGCTTTCTTCGAGTGGTTCGAGCGACCTCCCTGGCGGGAGCTCTGGCCCTTCCGGCCATCTACTTTTACACCCTTCTTCTGTTCTGCCGCCCTTCCACTGCCACCGGAGAACGCTCCCTTCAGCTTCTCCAGCAACGTCCCGTTGGGCGAGGGCGAGCTCCGCTTCATCCGGTTCAAGAAGCTCACGGCGCTCCTCTTGGAGGCCGCGGCCGCCCCGCCGCCGCTCTTCTTATCTGCCTTAACCGCCTGCTCCGCCGCTGTGATCTCTACAAGCTTGGATTTATGGCTTGGAGTTGGAACGGAGTTCAGGCTCTTCGCCGCTGTGGCCGCACCTCCTCCTCCTCCTGCTCTGTTTCCGCCGCGGTTCTTATTCGTCCTCAAGCCTCTTGTCGCGGATCTTTCTTTGTTATTACTCTTCTTGGCGCTGAGGTTCTGCTCTTCGTTCTCCCGCTCCTTCCGATCCGAATCAGGCTTCTCGTCCCTCTCCTCCTTCTTGGCCTTCGTGGAGATGGAGCTACGCTTTCGGCACGCGATTATGGGAGTTGGGGAGGCGGACTTCTCAATAACGAGCCGGCCAGGTCCGGATCCTTTTAAACTTCGGCTGATGAGGAGGCGGCAGCGATGGCGGAGCGGACTCCACCGCATAAGGCGGTTGATCTGGCTTCCGAGTTGTGGCGGCCATCTCCTTGACGAGCTGGCGGAGATGAACGGCCGCGGTGGATTCGGGTGAGTGTTTGGGGTAGAAGACGATGGCATTGTTGCAGAGGAGCAGCAGGTCGCGGAAGAACTCCACGCTGGTATACGCCCTTCCGCCTCCGCCCTCCATCGTCGCTCGCACCATCTCCAGGTCCACGTGTTGACGAATTACACTCCGATATCGACCGGTTTCCTTGAAAATTATAGATAAATAATATCAGTTATTTAATTAGTTGGCCCAGAAAACAAATATTACGATACACCAATACATATATGGTAAAAAAATAGTAAGAGTTTTAAAAGTCGTGTAAAATTATCAGCCCACCCGTTCCGTATTCCTAGAACGTTTGAAATGTACGGCTGGTATGTCATCACCCAAAACCAGGACGCGGTTGGTGAATCGTGACCACACACCGTCAGCTTCAGATTTCCTACGGACAAAAAAAGAAAGCTCCTAAAAACTAATGAGATCTCAAGGCAAAAAAAATTATGATGGGACCATCACGATCGGAGTCACGTAACCATTCAGTTAGACCGTTCGATCACAACCACTCGCCAACTCCGTGATTGAAGGAAAGTTGGCCATACGAAATAGCCACATCCATTTCCCAAAATAAATAAATAAATAAAATACAGCTCCGCTTTCCTTCCTGCAAGGCCTTGATGCGACCGTAGAAACACATTCCCTTCTTGCATAACTCGAAAGTTTAAATAATAAAAGTATAAAACGCGACGGACTACCAAAATTTATTGCCTCCACTACGTGGATTTACTTGATTGGTCGTGGGGACAACGCCGCCCCTAGACATATTTATCTATCCACCGGATAAGAAGAATACGCCCTCCAAGCGGGAGAAACGATGAGTGCCCGACAATTCGGTGGAGGATCGCTTTTACGCGTATCATGGATATCATCATCCTCTCAACGCTAATCTCAAAGTTCACATCGTACCGCACCGTCCGGACAGCGCACCTACTAAAGACGCGGCTGCTGATCATGATATTAAAGAACCTGATAGACACACCTGTCGGCTATATGTGCCTCTGATCTCCAAGCTGACGGCTATGATTCATATAACAATGGTAATCGAGTAAGACGATTACGAGATTATAGGTTCAAATGTTCAGATATCGCGGCTCAATCCAACTTTCCAAATTATTCTCCATTTGTTCCTCGGAAAGTGGAAACCACATCTTATGCCTGCGCTAGTGGCAGTGCCCGACAACGGAGAACAGTTATTTTATTTAGTGATAGGGATTCCAATTTACCGGATAAAGCACACGAGAAATTGAAATTACCTGGCTCTCGAGCCGGCGCTCGAAACGGAACCGTACTTGTTCGACCGGATAATCTCGAGGAAGGACACCAACGGCTGTGATTCAGCGGCAATCCGCTTGGCGATGAGGGAATCCTCATCCGCCTCCTGCCCGTCGCCGCCGCCGCCGCCGCCGCCGCCGCTACTTCCGGAAGTCGCCTTCCTCCGCCTCCCTTCCTCCGTCTCGACAGGGTGGCAGAGCTCTGGACGTCGCTGCTCTCTTTCTCACCCTCAGCCTCCGCCTCGCCACCTTCGACTCGGCCACCGACTCGCCTGACTCCCCCTCTGCTGCCGCGGTAGGTCGGCCTCTGCCGCCGCCGCCGCCGCGCCTTCGCTATCGTGTCCGAGCTACCGTTGTAGGATCCCTCCCCGGAGGCCTTCTCGGCCCGCCAGCCACCGGATCGGCCTCCCCTCCGCAGGATCCCGGCTCCTCCTCCGGCTCCCCGTCCTCCCCTCCGGCTTTCCCATCCTCCTCCTTCGGATCGGTCGAGTTGGACTCGTTGCACGACCTGCCGGGATCTCCGCCGGAGATCCCATCTCCGGCCAACGACCCCGGCGTAGATCCCGGTGATCCACTATCTTTTGTCTCGTCATCCTTCGGATCATCTTCTCGCTCGCCGGATCCCGTCTCCCGCAAGCTCCGTTCGCGCTCTTCTTTGAGCTTTTTCACCTTTAATTGCAGCGACCTAAAAAATAAAAAATAAAGAAATAACTAATCATATCAAATATTTCAAACGTCTTAAGCCCAAACCGTCGGATTCCCATCCAACAGTATATAAAAAGATAAGCCAAAAACACTGCTAGAAATAGAAGGAAGGCGAGGGATGGATATCTTTACCCGATCGAAAGATCGTATCGTTCGACCTCCCGCCGGAGCTCAGCCACGCGTAGCTTCCGGAGCTCCTCGAGCCAGGGGACTTCCGCCGCCGCCGAGTCATCGCCACCGGTGGCGGCGCTGCCGTCGTCGTCGTCGCCGCCGTCGTCGTCGTCGCCGCCGCGGCCGTCGATCCCGGCGGCGAAGCGGCGTTGAAGGTCGCGGTAGCGCTGGCGGCAGCTCTGTGGCGTGAGGACGTGGGCGAAGGGGCTCCGTGCCTGGACCTCCATGGCCACGGAGTCCCAGCTCCGGGTGCCATGGCGGTTAACCGCGCAGGAGAGGAGGAGCTCCTCCCACGTCCCCCAGATCTCTCGCTCCGGATCGCCCGATCTTGCCATCGATGCCGCTCATCAAGCTGCCTTCGTCGTCACCTCAGGTGCGCGCCCTAGGTTTCCCCTCTCTTCCTCCCGGTTTCTAGGTTTTGGTTTCGTTTCTTATTTCTATTTTTTTTCCCTTTTATTAATTTTATGTTATTTTTTTTTTTTTTTTTTCTTCACCCTCCGTTCTATTCTGCCTCTTCCTCTCTCTTAGTTGGGGCCTTTATAAGGGTTTGGTATCGAGCACGCCAAGTCCATCGAGCCAGACTTTTCTTTTATTCTTATGGCTAAATTACTCCATTTTTTTATAGATAATGGTAATTACACGATTGACCGGAGGTTTTAAGCAAGCCCGGGAGCTGTGTGGGACGGAATGACGGATTTGCCCCTGTCAGCGTCTCTTTTTATCTGTCGTTTGTTTGGGTTTGGTAAAAATTGCGATTTAATTCGGGGAAGGAGTGGGACGCACGACCGGTTCTTCCAGCGATCTACACCGTCCGATCGGTGGATCTATACAGTAACCCGTTGATTAAAGATTGATTTGTTGGGGTAGATCAGGTGATAATATAGAACACAGAATAGCTGAGGCATCAAATCAGATTTTGACTTGTGGAAACGCTCCACTTATGTAGCTTGTTGAAAGCTACGGATACCGAAGTTTATATTGCGCGTTATTGTGTTTCGTGTGGTGGTGAAGCGGCTTTTATAAGCTAAACATGCGGAAGCCGGGTGGTCCAAATGCAGCACTTGGGTGATGCCCCGTGTCCTAGTTCAAAAGCATGCTTGCATACCTAACTATTCTATATATTGTTGCGATTTGTGGAATATTTAGATTTTTGTACTTGATCAAAATGGATTAAGTTGATGTAATAAATTTTCTGATTTGAAGCCATTATGGGAGTTGAAGACATAGTTCGAAGACGATGTTTTCATTAGATTTTATATTTTTAAATATTCATTATGATAGCTGTCAATATTTATGACCGCATGTACAAGATATTCCTAAAGCTCAAGATATTTGTCGTTTTGAAGCTATTACCTCAAAATACATAGAAAATTTATCTTTTGGAGTTATATCTAGAAATATATCCATCTGAATAGCATACAGACAAGGCAGTTAGTGCAATTGTCCCATGTTAATAATTTCTACGCATGTATCATATCCTATAGTGAAGGAGATGTATTATGTTTGTTCTTGATAGAGGCTATTTGTTTGATAAAAAAATTATATTCAATCATGATAGATTTTATAAAATGAAAATAATAAAAAATAAATAGTAAAGTAGGGGTTTATGAAAGATTAAATTGACTATTTCTACATAGCCATGCAAGCATTGTATTAATTTGTCCTATAAAAACATTTTTGTTGATTAAAATTTTGCTATACAAAAGTTGATGAGATACATAAGCACTTCGTGAATCATAGGTAAAAAATGAGCTATAGCAAATTACGCATGCTAATAAACACACAACCATACACAAACCCTAAAATAACATTGATTTGTGAGCAAGATAGTTTTTTTTTCTAAAGAATACAATAAAGGTTTATAGAGGAACAAAGTGACTAATTCTAAATTGGCCACGTGGGAATTAGTCTGTTTGCTATGTGAAAG
This sequence comes from Elaeis oleifera, assembly GCA_000441515.1. Taxonomy (NCBI): domain Eukaryota; kingdom Viridiplantae; phylum Streptophyta; class Magnoliopsida; order Arecales; family Arecaceae; genus Elaeis; species Elaeis oleifera. The sequence goes on from KE505351.1 coordinate 117,008, forward strand.
CTGACAAAGCATACCAGGACTCCACTAATGACAGATAAAAGTGGATAATAGTGAGTTCCTGATGTCACCAAAAATAATAATAATAATAATAAATAAATAAATAAATTATATTTTAATTTTAAATTAAATCAAATTTTTTAAATAATCTCTAAACTAGAAAATCATAATTTTTAATCCCTGATATTTTCGAATCATCTTATTATTGTCCTTCGATCGATTTTCAATGACTTTCTCTCACTGATTTAGTTGTTTCTCACTGAACCGGTGCTTACGTAGCCATTTTTTGAAGAGACGGCACTGACGTGGCAAAGTCCGAATCGCAAAGCAATCAAAGAAAAAAAAAGAACAAAGAAGACTCAGGAGTCTTCTCCTTCCTCCCAACCGACCCCTCTAGCTACACCCCTGCCAGCCCAACGCAACCCCCACCCGGCTCGCCGCACCCCCATCCGTCCCGATGCCGCCACATCGGTGGGTTGTGCATTGGTGCCCCCGCTCCGCCCTCATGTGCCCAGCACTTCCACTCCCTGATGACCCCCTCCCTGCACGTCATTGCTGGCTCAATAAGGTAGGAGGCTTTGAGCGATAGAACAGGGAACCTTAGATGACCCCACCACCCTGGAACCCCTCCACTTATGAGCACATCCTCGAAACCTTCATCGAAAAGTACATCCCCCCACCCCCTTCCCATCCTCCTCCTCTCCCCTCCGTCATCTTACCTAATCCTCTCTTCTTCATCGCCGCCTCTTCCTCCTCCTCCTCCTCCTCCTGTTTCTCATCATCCCCATCCCCATCCTTGCCGTCACCTCCTCCATCAGCCTCTCGCTCTCCCGATTGGAAGGTGGCTGCTGCTACTGCCGACTGTAGTGCAGCTATGCACGGAGGTGGAGGAGGGGCACGGAGCTGGGCATAGCACCAGAAGGAGGCGGTGTGGTGGCTGAGCAGGCTGGAGCAGCAGATGGAGACGGAGAAGGCAAGAAAGAAGCGGGAGAAAGTGGAGGAGGTGGAGGCTAAGATCCGTCGCCGCTGCCCCACCACCTCCCAAGGCATTCTCCACCTCCGTCATGGACGACTTGAATGCCGCCGCCCCCGCGACCCTCCGCACCTGCCTCTACATCATCGACAGCAGCCCCGTCGCCCATATGGCGGCGATCTACGCCACACGAGCCAAGCTCAAGCCCATCATGTGCGAGGGCTGGATGGTCAACGACATCGCCGCCAATGGCCAGCTCATCGCCACCACCAACGTCGAGAACTTCCTCGAATTTCGAAGGGCTTCCTCGAATTTTCGAAGGGCATCCTCGACTTCGAGCTCATAGACCGCTGCCGTACCCAGTCGCTTCGTTTCAGCACCCACATCCTCTCCGAGATCGTCACCACCGTCAACTTCACTGTTCATCCTTTCCATGTCCTCTCCTCCTCTACCACCGTCGTAGAGGGGTGCGGACGGGGAGGAGGGGTGCCCGCGCATAATCCACCAGTGTTGGAGCAGTCGGGGGTGTAGCCGGAGGGGTATGTCGGGACGGACGGGGTGCGGTTGGAGGAGCGGTCAGGAGGAAGGAAAGAAGAACGACTAATAATAATAATAATAATAATATATTATTTTTACATAATTTATTATGTAGTCGGATTTATAAAATAAAAATAAATATTATTTTTATTCAATCAGTATCGATGACTGTCACATAAGCATCAGTGACTGTCATGTAGAATTTTTGGTACGAGAAAGATGTCAGAATAGACGAAGGGCAACATTAAAATAATTTAAAAATTAAAATTTAAATTAAATTTTTATAATTTAAAATTATTTAAAAATTAATATAATTTAAAATTATCAAATAATTTATTCAGAAAAAATAATGAGTTACCAGCATTTGTACGGAAGCAATCACCCCATTGACATGACCAAAGTGGTGGAAATTTCCAGTGAAGTGGTGGCTTAAAAAAGATTATGCTTGCTACCTAAAAAGCCACATTGTTCTACCAAAAAGCTCAAAAAAAAAAAAACACACGTAGGTGTCATGTCAATTTGCTTTGCGAAAGCGGACAGGTTATACAAACACCGGAAAGATCGGCAAAATTGACCCTGAAATAAGATAGTTACACATGATATCGAGCAAAAATAACGTATATGAGGATTACAAAAAAAAAAGTAAACATACGTGATACAGTATTTTTTTTAAGGTTACATGAGGCACTTTCTTCCTTTTTTCTTTTTTTCTTCCCACTATAATATCATCGCAGGGTATGTTTAGTATGTCACCTGATACGCTGCATTCCACCCTGAAGTGAACACCCTCAAAATTTCTAGAAGGATGGAGAGATGGTTTCCAATATTTATATGGAAATTTTTGGATCTTTTTAGTATTTTGATAAAAGAGGCGGGCTACATGGTAAGAGATTGTCCTCTTGCTAAAGGTGAGATTTCAAGTTTCTTATCGAGACACTTTGTTAGCTCGGTAAGCTAGCATTTTTTTGAAGAACGACAACAATATTAAGCATTGGTTAGTATCATTTTATGTCTTCAATAAACTATAATAGACGAATACATAAATTGCATATAATAGACAAAGGAAAACATTATCCATTCACTTCATTTAAATAAGTTAAATAAAAAATTACAGCACCATCTTTTCAACTTTTCATGATTTATACTTGCAACCTAAAATTTAGTTCATAATTAAATCCCGAAACTTAAGTTTAGTAGCAATGTGTCTCAATGGTCCGTCTTCATGAGGATCTATGAACACGTGATTATTATGTGTGATAAATCTAGGTATATAATTCTATCAACATCCTTGTTGGCTAGATTAGAAAAGGAGTCGTGTTTTAGTGAGAACAAAAATCCAAGAGTATATTTATAATTTCACACTTGTAGTTAATGGCATTATAACTCGGATGGATGTCCGGATCACATTGCAAAGAATTTGTAACTTTTAAGACAACTGAAAAAATTGAAATATTTAGGATATAAGTGCTAATCACAAAAGTTAAAACTGTCTATGTAATTTTTCTAAATTAAATTATATGAACCATGGCATATGTTACTAGCACAGTGTTGTTGATGATAACATAAAAGATTGTTTTAGCTAGTGGAGAAAATTATGATGATGTGCGATCCAAAATTCTCATCCCTTGTTGGCCTTTTTATGGTGGGACATAACCTTACCTAACGTTTCTTGGCATCGCTCTAATTTCCCAAGTATTAGAGCAAATATTAATTGTATCCATTCTACCCACTTGCCTTTCCTTTGGTAGCTGATATGGGGTTAGAGGCACTAGCCACTGAGCTTGGCTTATTGGAATTCCGGTTATATCTTTTAGACCAAAGAAAGAGTTGCCTTCCTCCACATAAATCTACCATTGCATCACGCACCACACACATCTTAGAGCACTCAAACCTCCATCATTTATCCATTTGCACAAATGGATGATCTAATGGTGGATTCAAGATGAGTCATACTTTCATGCAAAAGATATACTTTGGACATGGCAAATTGATGTTGGCTGAACCCAGTGATGGAGTGTAAGAGAGATCGCGCGGGGGGTGGTGTTGGGGGAATCGGTGGAGAAATTCAGCACCACACGTGGTGATTGGTCATCGTGAGAAGGCAGGGGGAGTTGGAGGAAAAAAAAATTTTCGTAGAGGAGGGGTTCTGCACCAATCACCATGCATAATGCTGCTCGTTCTGCACCACACACGGTACAATAAAATTTCACTTTTAAAATATTTATTACTTATATATTATATATATATGGTGTCTCCGACTCTTCAAATATTTTAGTTTTACACACATTACAAATCCATCAGTTTAAAAAAATATATATAATTAATTATATATTATTTTTTATT
>KE505351.1:129395-149432 GCA_000441515.1 Elaeis oleifera
ATATATATATATATATATATAGACACACACACATGCGTGTGTGTGTGTATGTATGTATGTATGTATATATGTATGTATATAATATGTGTGTGTATGTTTGTATGTATATATATGTATGTATGTATGTACTTACATATATATATATATCTATATATATATGTGTGTATGTATGTATGTTTGTATGTGCACGTGCATGAGTGTATGCGTGACCGTTGGTCTTTGTATGCATACTTCATACTTACTGTTATGGATCTGTACTTCGGCCTCAGCTGCAGTGTCCTCAACTCCGATCGAACTATGGAACATGGGTGCCCTTCAGATATATGCATACATGACAGGGATGAAGGTCACCGTGTATACCCCATCAGCAGAGATTTGCTATCCTTCGACCGACCTTGGACGATCTATTTAGATCGTTCTCGACCGACCTATCTCAGATCGCCTGAGACCAATATGCACTCCATAATCTCCATGATCTCGATTTTGGACGACCTACTACAGATCATATGTGGCCGACTAATCTCAAATAGTCTAGGGTCAATGCATGCTCTACGGCTTCAGAACCTCGGCCCTACACGATCTATTATAGCTCGTCTGTTGCTGAGCTAAGCTCCTTACCATCCGATCCGTTTCTCTTTTAAATTGGGAATGTCCTGATAGATTGGAATTCTTTATGATCGAATCTCCCATAAAGAAAAATTCTCATCCGAATTAATCTACACGCCAAATCCGAAAAGCTATCTAGACTCCAAGATAGATACTACTCCAACTCCTCCCTTATAAATAAAGGAGCTCCGAGATCCTCAAAGTAAGCTCTCGATTTCTTACTTTCTCCTCTCATTGTTCTCCATCTCCTAACTTGAGCGTCGGAAAGTCTTCGTCGGAGAACACTCCGATGAGATCTTCTTGTAGGTATTCAGGTAGAGCTCCAGCAGTGATTCCACCTTGGCCACATCCATCTCGACAGCCGATCTCAGGTGGGAGATCTGTAGCAACACTTATAAAATGTGGAGCATGCTTGCTATATCTTTGCTGATTATTTCTTTGACTTGTTGGGGTAAAACTTCAGGATGAGTTGAGCAACGGAACAATTCTGTTCTCATTTTAAGTTGGGTGGCATATAACCTTGCAAATTTGAGCATGATGCTGCCAGATTCCAGTTAAGGCTAACATAAAGATTGGAGCTATCTCCTGAACTAAACCTTGCCTTGAATGGGTTCGAACTGGGTAGCACTAGACTTGCACTTTTCAGTAACCTAGTTGGATCAAATTAGTTCCAGTTCATGTGTATCCCGGCAAGCCAAAATTTTGGTCCAAGGCAGGATAAATTATGTTACATTGGCTAGTGCTGTAGCTCTGAAGAGGGCAATTGTAACACTAGTTCGTCACGACGATTGCCAGAGTTCGCCAAGATACAAAGGCCGCTTGTCTTATGTTTTGGGTCGACGTAGAGCCACTAGTGAAGGGTTTCAGAGCGAGCCCATGTCCCTTTAATTGGGATTGGACCGTGGTGGAGTACTCCACTTGGGATCGTATTCTCTGATAACAGCAGCTTGGGAAACATCGGGCATCGGCAGAGGTATAGGAGCCAGTGCTATGAACGATACGAGAGGAATTTGGCAACAATCTACCAACAATTAGGAAAAGCAAAACTTCAAGAAAAGGATTTAAAAAGTCCAACAAAATTGATATAGTTATGTAGTTATTCAAGTATAGAACCAAGTATCAAAGAGGCAAAAAATAATTAACAACTATGTAGTTATTCAAGTATAGAACCAAGTATCAAAGAGGCAAAAATAATTAACAACAACAAATCCTTTAGCAACATGGTGTTATCAATTTTAACCTATGAAGATTTTTTATTCACACAGTACATTTGCAAAAGCTGGACAGGTTTTGTAATAACCCACAACCTCGTATAAAATGACTAGTTGAAAAGTATTATCTAGATTTCTTGGACCCATATATGTATTATTTGGGTGACCCCATTTACACTGTAATATTTTCACTAGACTAAATATCTAAATCCAATTATAAATATCACCAATTCAATCATACATATCGTGATTATTCATGATCAGCCATAGAAAAACTTATGCTATAGTGTCCTCTAATCCGCAAAAACCACGAATTGAAGAGGGGTGTTAGTTGGCCGAATTTTGATGTATTGCCATCTGCTTTTAGGAATATTCTTTTCTCTGATTTGTGAAATATATTCGTAGTTGTGTTGTATAAATATTTCGTTTACCCAAAAAAACTAACCAAAAATATTAATTAAATTTTGATCATATATATAAATCTAATTATATCTAGTTCATAAGTGATGTATAATTAAGTGCCACGTTGGTTCTTTTAGGTCTTCGAACTCTAGGATAATCCAAACCTCTCCATCGGGATTTTTTCGCGAAATGCTCTGTAATCTTCACCTACTCAGCAATCATGCATACTTTGCATGCCACTTAGGGGCCATAAGAAATTCTTTGAACACCACACTTAGTATAGAAATAATGCACCACCCCACCTAGTGAGGCCACGTAGCCACTGCTTTCTAATACGCATTTAATGTCTCCAGTTCTGCTTTTTTATTGAAATTTTGAATGACGAAAATGCCTATTCTCTTCTAAAAAAATTATAACATCCTGTAGCCACATTATAATATCCTGCGATCAAAGTCAAATTATGACTTCCTATCTAGAAAGTCATAATTTGGTCATAGGATGTCATAAGAGAGAGATATTTTTATCATTTAAAAATTTCATAAATTTTTAAGAACGAAGATGTCCTTCCTCTTTGTAATTTTTAGAAAAAAATTATGACATTTTGTACAAGAAGTCATAATTTGACCGTAAGATGTCATAATATGTGCACAGGATATCATAATTTCTTCAAAAGAGGAGGGGCATTTTCATTATTCAAAATTTTAATAAAAAATAAAATACAGGTATTAAATATGTATTGTAAAGCATTATAAATTTTTAATGATGAAAATATCCTTCTCTTTTTATGACTTCTAGAAGAAAAATTATGACATCCTATACAGGAAGTCATAATTTCATCACAGAATGCANAATTTTTTCAGAAGAGAGATATTTTCGTCATTCAAAGTTTCAACGAAAAAGCAAAATTGTAGATTTTAAATATGCATTGAAAAGCAGTGGCTATATACTCTAATTAGATAAGATGGTATATTTTTTCTACATCAGATGTGGTATACAAAAAATTTTCCCAAAGACCACTAAGTCTACTCTGGCCCATGTGTCACAGTTTTTCTACAATTATATTCCACTGGCGCCTAAAATGCAAACTATGTCCTCTTCTTGGGCTATCTCGCAGGTGTCACTACCTTTGCGCTAGCACAGCTGGAGCGAGAGAATTTTTTATGATCCCATCACAGATCCGAAGATAGCGGGAATTGTTCTTTCCTGCACGTCTCTTTCGCTATTTGAGTTCTGGCGGTGACTCGAGTACCTTCTGTTCGTTTCTTCTTCTCTATATCTACAAGTCGTGGGGATTCATTTATAAATAATACAATAATAAATATTATTTATTTTATTAATATAATAAAATAGTATTTGGTGATCTAAATGAGGCCATTACGGTGATTTAGGATCATCGATAATATGAATTTCATGATAATTTAATCATCAAATCTAAGATCACTATATTCGATAAACCATGATCTAATAATTAAAGTTCTCGAGATATCCACAAATACTCTATTTAGTATTCCATAAAATTCAAGATTAATCATTATATAATATCAAAACTATCTATAATATATTTTATAAAAATATATTTATTAATCATATAAAATATATTATAAATAAAATATTACTCTATTTATTAATATTATTAATAATTAATGGATTCTGTAAAAATATATTTATTAGTTTTATAAATTATTAATCCTATAAAATATATTAATTATTTTTATAGGATTAATATTAATATTAATATTTATAATATATTATTTATTAATATGAATATCTATTTTGATTAGGAAATAAGGCTATTAGAAGTAGTATATTATATATTTGTATTATAAATATAAAGTATAATAAGATATTTTTATCTAACTTAAAATCATCATTAAACTATAATATGACAATAATATGGTTAATGATATATTATAGTGTAATATATATTATAAATATAATATGTAATATCAAATATAATATAATTTCAAATATAATATAATTTCAGATATATAATATTAATATGGTATATTAATGGTCTATTGATATACTAATTTTTTTCTAAATGGAGGGATATTTTTGTCCTTATGTTTTATCCCAAGATCAATGTCTCGAGGTGATCTTAAATTTTCAATCTCGAAGATTGATATTCCATCACTAGATTAGAGGATGATTTAAGAAGTGGGAGTGATTTGAGATTACTGTCATGTAGGATACTATGGTATAATCAAACGTGGTGATCTCATCATCTTCATCCATATCATCTTCGATCTTGGATGGATCATCCATATCAAATGTCGCATAAAATGTATGCATTACCGCCTCATTTGGAATGGCCGATGTGTATTGTATTTGAGTTGGTCAATGGGTTCACTTGACAGTACCAGTGTGACCCAGTAATCTCACATTTATTAAAATTGTGCAATTGTCTTGGTATAGTGGGTGGAAGTAGAAAATTCCATCAAAAATCAAGGATAAATTTAATAATGAGAATAATTTAAATAATGAATGTTTAAAAATCTATACTGATATTTCCACCATATCATAGATTGAAATCTAATGTCATTAGGAAAGTGAAGCATTTACTCTCTCTTTTTTTTTGTTTCTTAAATAATATTTATGTGGATTTCTACAAGTTCATAGGCCTTGACCTGCTGAACCCTACCTGTGTCTTTTTCCTGGAAATTGCAGCAGTTATGGATGAAATCCATGACCAGACTGCCTGGCTTTCAGGTTGAACGAACAGAATACTCCTATGAGGCAATCTAAAGAGCACGTGTGTGCCAATTAAGGTCCACCTAGATGTGCATCTTATAACGATCATAGCAAGAGAAATTATATCATATACCACATGCATAATGTCAGCATTGCATCACAAGAATAAGTCAAAATGAGATGCACGGGATGATAATTCAAAATGAGTATACGATGCATAAAACTTACAAGAACAAAGATGTATGATTGATGTAGTGCACCACCTAGTATAGGGCATAATTTCTGATATGGCATATAAATTAGTCTCCCTATCATTGATTGACATGTGGCCAGCAATTCTGTAAAAATTTAAATTTTGGACAGTTAGGACTTTGCAATTAAAAAGAATCCAGAAATGGAAGGATGATTATGGTGGGCTTAAATTTAAATAAAGAAAGAGATGATGGCTATATCTTATTCCTTTGTTTCCACCTCTAATTATAATAGATTTTTGCTCTACATCTATATAAATAAGGCTAAGAGATCTAAAAAGGGAAAGTCCTAATAGAGAGAGACTTTCACAACTCCAAGCTCTCATGATGAGGCTTATAAACCCTCATCTATCATATTCTTTTTTCTTTTGCAGGTCTATAGCTCACCAAAGTCAAGAAGACTGAGAATGTCGAACTCATCAGAAAATCAATCTTAGAAGACCGAGCTCATTAAAAGTTAATGTTAGAAGGCTAAAAAGACTAAGAAGGCCAACAAAATCGAACTAATCAAAAAGCCAATCTCAAAAAGTTGAAAAGATCGAGAAGATCAAGCTCATCAGAAACCGACCTCAGAAGATCGAGAGGGTCGAGAAGGTTGAGCTCATCAGAAAATTGATCTCAGAAGGCCGAAAAAACTGAAAAAGCCGAGCTCATCAGAAAATCGATCTCTGAAGGCTGAGAATACCGAGAAAACTGAGTTTATCAAAAGGCTAAAAAGATCAAGCTTATTAGAAGTCGAAAATATCGAGCTCTAGTAAGTCAAGCTCCCAAAGGTAAAGTTTCTAAAGTTTGATCTTAAGGTCAATTCTAAAAAGCCAAAATAAAATGATCAAAATTAATAAGATAATATTTATACGATAATTTTTATTATATTTTTTTGTTATTATTCTTTCAAAGTTCGATCTGATTTAGGCATTGAAAGGCAAGACTAGAGCTAATTCAATGAGTTATTTTTATTCGTTTTGTGTGCCGATCCACAACTTCAAATAATTATTTCTACAATCACAGATCCAATAGCATCTTCTTGCTGGTCTTGATCCGACTGAATTTTGGCAACAACAATTTTCATGATAGCCGGCTCTTGGACGCGCACAGAGACCATTTGTGCCTGCATGGAATCCATTCAATGGTGGATCGCTAGCCTTCAACACATCAAGTCTACTCCTGTTGTTTCCGATATGATAAGTTTATTTCCACATATTTGGATTAATCATGCCCTCTTGTTACTCATGAAAGCCAGAATCGATCAAAGCATGTCCAGCAACTTCAAACACAATTTTGATAGAGTATTTGAACATATAAAATCCCCAATATTCTCTTTATGGTTTCTAATTTATTAATTTCCCATTTGATCCTACTACAGCTGGGAGCTGGCAGATAGGGGCAATCAATCTAATTCCAAATATAGCCTGAATGTGTACATTCTAATATGTCATAAATACAAGGTTTTAGCCCAATTATTGGGCAAGCCATTGAACGGAAACCCGATATCAATTTTTTTTTTTTTAATTGATATCAAGGCCTCTGATCTGTTCAGATCTGCGTGCGTCTGCTTGAGAGAATAAAACCTTTACGGCTTCACCGATAACACGAGAAATAGAAGCATTCCAATAAATGACTTCCATTACGAAAACATATAAATTTGTACACATCAAACTCTCCCAACAAAAGGTTCTACAAGACCACAGCACAATAATGCTAGCCTTAAAAACTTTATAAACATAATATTTTCTATATAACGCACGAAACAGACTACGCCAAAACGCAAGCACCCAACTGCTCTCTATCTGACTCGCCAAACCGCCTACTGCTTTCAGATTTTTCCGGCGCCCATCAAAGCCTTCTTCAGTTCCTCGTTCACCTCCTCCGCCGCCACTTTCCCGGAGCTCTCCTGCGACTTCCCATCGGTCCAGCGGTCCCTCTTCCCCACCGCCGCCTTATTCCCGCCCTTGCCAACGTCACCGCCGCCGAAGACCTGACATCCGGCCGATGGAGCCGCCTGCCCACCGCTGACTTCCGCCCGAAGCTCCTCCACGGCCTTTCTCAGCAGCCCATTCTCAGCCTGCAGCGCCTCCAGCTGCCGCCTCACCGACAGGCACGCCTCCGCGACGTCGCCACCGGCGACAGCCGTCTGCTCCTTCGCCTTTCTATCGTCCAACGCCACGTGTTCGATCGAGATCTTGTTCATCACAAGAAGCGGGAGCTTGGTGAGCGAGATTCGGGCCGCCGGCACCCTCCCCCGCCGGCATCCTCCGCGAAAGCCGCGCGGAGCTCCGGCGGCATCTTCACCCCCACCGGAACCTCACCGCGGCACGGCTCCGGAGTGGGAGGACGCTCCTCGCGGTGATCTCCATGCCAGAGAGGAGGCCTTGGATACCGCCACCTCTGGGGGTGAAATCCGTCGGGAATCTGTTCACCTTCTTCCCGAGGTGACTCCCGTTCTCCGGCCGGAACCCCATGACGGGTGTCTCGACCCGTCTACCGATCCCTCCCCGTCCGTGTCGGCATCGACGGCAATCTTCCTCCCCACAGCGGGCGCGATGCCGGCGGATCCGGTGGTTTCTTGATGCAGAAGTCGCCGAGGCGTGGTTGAAGAGGATTGAGAAGGTGGGCCGCCGGCGCCGGCGCCGAGGAGGTTGAACTCGGCAGTCATCGCCATGGGGCGCCAAAGGGGAGCCGAAGGCGCCGATCCCAGTCTTGACTCCGAGGCTGAAGGGGTTCCAGGAGTCATTGGGGCGATAGGAGACGCGGAAAGAGGGGCCGGAGTCGAAGGCGGTTGCGAGGTCGAGGCGGAGCTCCCGGGACTCGCCGGCGGAAACTCCGGAAAGGAAGGGGAGGCCGAAGATGCTGATGGGGATCTTGGCCCTTACAAGGGGCTTCTGGTCCTCTCGGAACCTGATGGAGGCCTTCATGGTGTCCTCCGCGGTCTAGGGTTTTAGAGCTCGACTTCGAAGCCCTCGATAGATCGATCGAAGAGGAGAAATTCGAATTCTAGGCCACCATGGATGGATCGAAGTGGGGAATTCGAGTTCGGGGAGCGATGGGTCGCTTAGGTTTAGGGTTTAAAAATTGGGGATTGGAGGGGAAAGGGAAGGCGATAATTTTGAGCTGAGATTACGGGATGTGTTCTTGATTCGAAGGGCCGGCGAGAAGGGTCTATCGATGGGCAACTGTGCACCGGGTCCACGCCAGAGGCGAGGCGGTGACGGCGAAAAGCACTTGGCCCTGTGCTCTCTTGCACGCCGTATCCTTGGGCTTTACTTTGACTCGTCTCTGTAGGTGAAAGGTGGCATGAGTTAACTGATGCAACATACAATGATAATTTAGAAATATCCTTCAAAAGAGGAGTGAGCATGATCTTCACGGATACAATCCTGAATCTTGATCACCGTCACAGTCGAGTCCCCTTCAACAATGAAATAGTCAGCTTTAGAATTTGCCTGGCATATAAAATCCCAACCCAAGCAGCACAAAATTACGTCTCGATACTATAAGTGTGAAGAGATGGCTTCTCCCAGGCACTATTGATCTGAAGTCAGGTCCATGGATCATAAAGCTCACCCCATCCCGTCCCTTTCAAATATTACCATCAAAGTTGATCTTCAGGTACCTCGAAGAAGGGGCACCTAAATAATAAACACCCATCATATCGCCATGTGAGAAGGATGGAAGTTTCAAATCTCTGAGGATCTGGAGGTTACATCAGTCACTTCTACAGTCAAAATACGAGCTCTATCCAGGATAAACCTCACTCAGCTTCTTTTGGACTCAAATGCAAGGCCATTCTAGGCAAGCCAAATGTGATAGGCCGTATATGTATCATAAAGAACTACCGCATTAGAGATGGCTTCTTTCGCACTCCTACGAAGGTATTCCAAGAATGCTTGAGTTGGAGCTGTAGTCTGGAAGAAGTGCTGGTGCAGTCTGGTGAGACACCAAACCTATTTGACCCTCAGGTATAAAATAAAATGTGGTCCATTATCACTTCTTCCAACTCACAGTATGGGCAGGTCGATTGGATCTCCATACCTCGACCCCCTAAAATGGATTTCGTCGAAAGCCGACCCTAGGCCACCTTCCACAGAAAGAGGTTCACCTACAGATACACCCCTATCCTCCAAATCCACTTCACGTCCATCTGCCTGGATGATCCCCTCTGATATAATCAACAAAGATCCGCCTTTCACCGCTCTTAGAGAGCAAGAGTGCCTCCAAACCCTAATATCTGGACTACTATGGATCGGCATAGGAAGGGCCAATACCCGCTCTCCCAGTTTCTCCCCAAAGAGACGAGCCACCACTATTGGATCCCATCCACCGCCATTTGCACCGAAGATGTCAGTCACCATCATAGTGTCCATCACTTCATGACTAATAAATGTCAGCCATCGGCTAAATGCAAGGTCGTCAATCCACTGATCATGCAAGAGCCGCATAGATTGACCATCACCTATCAGCCATTGCATTTAAGCAATGACCTCCAAAGCACGTGCACAGATCTTCCACCACACGAAGGATGCGCCTCGACCAGGCCGAATCTCCTAGCCCATGGTCCAAGATCCATATATAAACCTCATTACCGCACTCCATAGGCTCTCTGGATCTAGAAGTAATCTAGCCACATATCAAGCACTCAAGGCCTCTCATCTTGCGATGAGAAACTGAACACCAAGTCTCCCATTCCTCAACGGCTAACACACCATCTCCCATGCCAATAAATGCACACCACCCCACCTCAAGGTCTCGAACCGCATGAGAAGCTTCAGAAGTGCTGCTCCAATTTGTCTACCATAGTCTTGGGCAACATTGAATTTGAAAGGAGATAGACTGGCATGGAGCTAAGAATAATCTTATCATAGTGACTCTCCCGAATATAGAAAGGGCACGAGCCTGCCATCCCTCTAGCCGCTCTCGGATCGCCATCTCTACACCACTGCAGTCTGTTCTCCTCAGAGTACGATCGACAATAGGAACACCCAAATCTATAAGGTCCCACTGTGCTCCCCAATCCTCAGGCTCTCTCTGATCATGTGTTGAATCCAGGCTAGTATCTTGGGCTGAAAATCATAGTAGATTTGGAGAGGTTCACCTTCTAATCGGATGCCCCATGGTATTCATCTAGAATCCTTCTGAATCCAACCACATTCAAGACAGTTGTTGAAAGAAACTAGACAGTACCATACATATATTTTAAATTTTGATAGCGAAAACATTAGATTAAACTATTTAATCTAACTAACATGGATGAGATCTAATCTAGACTACCTATCCAAAATCTATAATATGATTAATATCTATTTAAAATATGAAATAAATCGAAACTTGTATTGATCACATCGATGTCTTAGATCAGATCCAACCATTAGATCTGATCTAATGAGTTCAGAATCGATTATCTTTGCATGGATCGATGATCTTCACTGTTGAAATATGTAAAACAGAGGGTTTGCTGGTCGCTCGTAGCCGCACAGAGTATCTAAGCTCTACGAATCATCCACATGAAGCCTTTGTACCGATCTGATCTTTCAGGACTGCTATATCACGCGAAGATCATTTCTGATGGATGATTTGATTTGATCTTCTTCTGGAATCGCCTCAGACTCTTCCAAGGTTGAAGATAGATCAATGGAGGTTGTTAGATGTTGGAAAAAAATCAGAGAAAATAATTTTCTCTAATCTTAACTCTCTCTCCTAAAGATCCGAACGCTTAGGGCTAGTATACTCACCAAAGAAGAGATGGTTCTCTTCTAATCTCTCATGCCAAAAGATGGCAACCCACCCCAGATCTCACACCCCCAAATCAAGTTCGGCCCTTGTCTTTCTGCTTTCATTCTTGATGGAATTGCTCTTTTTTTCTCAGCGCATAAAAACAAGTTGTTTTATGGTTGTCAAACAAAGGATACGGATGAGATAAGAGCCCGTTTGAAGTTCAAATTCAAACCCTCTTTAAATTCAAACCAAACTTTGCTTATCCTCATCCAAAGCCAGATCAAAGAGGGGCCGAACAATGCTTTTGGTGTGGAAAAATGATCGGGAACCATTCCCTATTGTCGCACAAACCAAGCACCTTTACAAGGGGCCGACGAGAGGAACAGATAAGGATAGGATTAGGGTTTAGTTAGGGTTCAAATTTAAATCCAATTTAAATTCAAACAAACCAATCTCAACCCTACCAATAATGGGTGACAAGGAGAGGCTATGGCGTGATGTATTCAGAACACAAACCAGATTTGTGTGATGAAAGAATTTGTGGAGAGTTTTGGGGGCGCATGGGATTTGAAATTCAAACCTAGTTTGAATTTCAAGTTGTTTCTTCAATTCAATCCAAACCAAACCAAAATCCTTTGGTTAGACTCAATTAAACCAAAGCGAACATAATCCAATTAGGCTCCTAATCAATTTGATTAAGTTTTAATTCAATCGAGAATTAATCGAGCCCAAGTCCTAATCAAATCATGACTCAATCTCTTTTAGCGATTAGATCATCTCATAACCTAATCGGATTTGATCTAATTGAATCTAATTCAATTAAATTTAGTCCAGACTTTAATACTCAATCAAATTGAGTTAATCAGCAATCAAATTATTGACTAATTCCTCTTGAATATCACTGACTCTCAGTGAATCAATTTATTGTAATTATTAGACAGGATTAATCATCTATCATATTGATAACTTTACCCTCGAATGATTCTTAATCATCGATCAGCCATATAATCGGAGAGGCACTTCTTATATATGTGACCTCATAGGTTCGAACCTAAACCGATAGGACAGAAATAATTTCTGTACTAATCGAAGTAACCATCTAGCAATAGGATTCGATATTTGGATAGGTCGAATATGTGCAAAGCAACACTTAGAGCCAACTAGACTATGGTTACCGTATAAATTCATCTCTTTGACCTAATGCTCAAGGTGACCTAGAGTTTAACTGTCAACCCTAAAATAGTCAACTATATTGTATTTTAACCTTTCAAATCCATCACATGAATTATTCTGATCAAGATTTTACTAAATTAAATATAATGATGCATTAACTCCTACTTATTCGAAGGGATCAATTCTATTTTGACTCACACACTGACTACCATAAGTATTTAACTGTGTCCAGAGACTTTTTATTACTGAATTAAAATTCAAATAGTCCGGCACCAAAGCACAGTGAGTTGCTTGCAAGTCACTGTGATGATCTCAGATCGGAGGGACATTTATTCCCATATCCCTTCGAAGTAATTTTTGACAGCAGAGTACTTCGAAATTGGTTACGTTCAGTGAGATGTACTCCTACATCTCACCTGCATACCATACCAGTGTCTCCACACTTCTTGATTAAGAGGATAACTAACTTATATGGCATACAACGATCTACACTTGATATAGCTATCATTCTAGCAATAGCATATCGTTTGGTCGCGAACACGTTTAAGGACTAAATAATAAATCATCCTTTATCGATTCTAAATAGTCTTAAGGACTTCATCACAACATAGAAGTTTATAAAATAGATATACAATTTATGATAAAAGATGTCAAATAATTTTATTAATAAAATTTATATACATTTACATCAATGAGTTCAATTGTCAATAAATTGATAATTGACTTTGGAATACTATTCCCAACAAACTCCCACTTAGACTAAAGCCAATCAGTATAGTATCGTATACCCATCTTTAATTTATGATCTTCGAACTCTTTGATACTTGGGGCTTTAGTGAATGGGTCGGTCAGGTTGTTCTTTTCATCGATCTTCGAAAGCTCGACGTCATCTCGATCCATGATCTCCCAGACCAGATGGTAGCAGTGCAGTATGTGCTTGGTGCACTGATGGGACTTCGATTCTGTCACTTGAGCAATGGCGCCAGTACCATCACAGTAGAGCAAGACCGAACCATCGATGGAGGGTGCCACTTCGAGCTCACCGATGAACTTTCGCAACCATACAGCTTCCTTCATAGCATCGAATGCTGTGATGTACTCTGCCTCGCACACTGAGTCGGCTACGGTATGCTGCTTGAAATTTTCAAGCAGATCGTTTCACTGTTTAGGATAAAATAAATTCTAACACACTCTTGCTATCATCGAGATTTGACTGAAAGCTAGAGTCGATAAATCCCACTAGTTTGAAATCAGATTCTCCATAAATGAGCTACTGATTCTTAGTATTTCTCAAATACTTAAGGATGATTTTCACAATCTTCCAGTTGTTCTCTTCCGGATCAGACTGATACCTACTCATTATCCTTAGTGAGTAGGCAGCATTCGATCTCATACATATTATGATGTACATGATGGATTCTATTATTGAGGCATATGGAATCTTACCCATACGTCCTTTTTTTTGAGAAGTTGTCGGATAATTTTTCTTCGAAAAAAAAATTCTATGGCCTATCAGAAGATAGCCTTTTTTGAAATTCTTCATACTGAACCGCTTCAGCATGGTATCTATGTACGTGGACTATGACAACCCAAGCAACCTCCTCGATCTATCTCTATAGATCTTCATCTCAAGGATGTAGGATGCTTCTCCCAAATTCTTCATGGAGAACTAAGATGACAACCAACTTTTATTCCCTATAATATGGGCATGTTACTTCGGTTAAAAAAATATCATCCACATATAAATAAGAAATACAATTACAGAACCATTTCTCACTTGTAGATGTAGAATTTTTTTCATTTCTAACGAAATCATACGTTCTAATTACCTTATCAAAATGTATGTTCTAACTCTTACTTACTTTCTTCAATCCATAAATAGATCTTTGTAGCTTGCATACCTTAGACTCGTCTATGGATGTGAAACTTTCAGATTGTATCATATACACCTCTTCTTCTAGCTTTCCATTCAAAAAATTATTTTCACATTCATTTGCTAGATGTCATAGTCTAGATATGCCGCTATCGCAAGTATAATCTAAATAGATTTAAGCATTGCCATCGAAAAAATATCTTATCATAGTCAATACCATAACATTGACGATACCTCTTGGTAACCATACGGACTTTATAGGTCTCCACCTTTCCATCTATGCCCCTCTTCCTCTTGAAGTTCTACTTATACTCAATGATATTTATCCCTTTAGGTGGGTCAACTAATGTCCATACATCATTGACCTTCATGGACTCCATTTCGGACTTCATGGCTTCAAGCCACTTATCGAAGTCGGATCTCTGCATCGCATTCATATAGATAATTGGATCCTCATTGTTCTAATCGAGCTCAACAGGATCACCATTTCAGGCTAAAAATCATAGTATCTATCCAGCTGATGCGGTACTCATTGGATCACCTTAAGGGTGATTTTACATTGAGCTCCAGATTTGATCTAATCAAATTCGGTTCAGGTTCAGTCATTGGTGTCGATTCGTCGAACTTCATCAATTGTTCAACTTTCGAGGCATTAGTTCCTTGTCTAAGAATTTTTTTTAAAAAGACTGTCATAAGGCTAACGAACATTCTTGTTCATCAGCAAAGTAGAAGTAATATTCTCTTATTTCTTAGGATATCCTATAAAATAATACTTATCGGACTTAGGTCTGAGCTTGTCGATCTGTAATCGTTTGACATAAGTCGGACATCCCCAATCCTTAAGATAAGAGAGGTTCGGCCTATGTCTTGACTATATCTCATATGATATTTTACTAACTAACTTGTTTGGAATATTGTTGAGCACAAAATAGGCTGTCTCAAGTGCATATCCCCAAAGAAGATCGGCAGATTTGCAAACCCCATTATGGACCGAATCATATCCAATAGGATTCGATTTCTCCTTTTCGAGATGTCATTATGCTGTGGTGTTCCTGAAGAATTTATTGTGAGAGAATCTTATTCTCTCCAAGATATGTCAGAAATTCACTAGAGAGGTATTCATCTCTTCGATTAGATCGAAGAGTTTTAATACTTTTTTCAGTTTGTTTCTCTACTTCATTATTGAATCGTTTGAATATTTCAAATGATTCAGACTTATGTTTCATCAAGTAGATATATTCATTTCTAGATAGGTCATCTATAAACATAATGAAATAGTGATATCCATCTCCAGCCCTAGTGTTCATGGGTTCACATACATCAGTATATATTAGACCTAGAACATCACTAGCTCTTTATCTTTTCAGTAAAAGATGATTTAGTCATCTTCTCAAAAAGACAAGACTCATAGATTGGTAATGATTCACAATCACTAATGTTCAAGATATCCTTTTGAGCTAACCTGTTTATCCTGTTCTTGTTAATGTAACCGAACCTACAATGTCAAAAGTAGGCATCCATGACATTATCTAATTTAGAATATTTATTTGAAGTGTACATTACACTAAGAGATTGTGACAGAATATAGATGTCATTTCTTAATTATCTTTGCATTATTGTAACACCATTCATAATGATATCATAATAATTATTCTTTATTGAAAACTATAATCATCTTTGATCAAAAGGCCAACAGAGATTATATTCATCAAGAAAGACAAACAATAGTGACAATCACTCAAAGTGATACTATTAGAGTTGAAAACAAGCTTGACAATTACCAACTTGAAGATCTTGCAATGAATTACAAATGTGAACTAGACTTCCAGTATCCAATACTCAGATAGTAGTGTTACATATAGAAAATTATAAGGTATTATCATATAAGCATCTTGATCAGTAACTAATTGCTCATTTTCTTTGGCCTATTTGGATCAAAGTCTGTCTGACTCGATTGAACCTTAGACTTCTTATCTAATTTGGACTCAAGATCAATATTCAACTTCTGATACCGGCTATCAAAATTGGATCCAATAAGCTCATCACTGTAAAACAGTGTGTGGAGAGACAACTTACTAGCCATAACTATATAAAAAAACCAAAGCCTAATTAGCATATGAATTTTAAGCCTAAAGACTTAAATTTTAGTTTAAAACTTTTTTCACTATTTTTATGAATTGATAGCCTCTACCTCCAATTCGAAAAATTATCTTAATTTTTTAGCGGATACTAAAATCCACACAGACTGTATACGGGTCTGAGTATGGCTC
Source organism: Elaeis oleifera (assembly GCA_000441515.1). Taxonomy (NCBI): domain Eukaryota; kingdom Viridiplantae; phylum Streptophyta; class Magnoliopsida; order Arecales; family Arecaceae; genus Elaeis; species Elaeis oleifera. The sequence goes on from KE505351.1 coordinate 145,582, forward strand.
GACCAACCCATGTGCATCTATAGATAGATTTTCAATCAATTATTTTTCAAATAATTTTAGTAATCAGTTTCACCCCAGATTTCATTTCAGTAGGCTAAAGACCTCCATTGAAAGTTTCGGTTAGGTCCAACTATTAACATAAACCTATTCAATGATTCTAACTAATGAATAATTAGATCCAAGTATAGCTCGACCAACCAAACCATTCATCAGATAGTACAGTAGAGTCATCATATAATGAATGATAATTTCATCATTCAGAAAACACCAGGCATAAGGCGCTCCAATATCAATCTGAAATAATAGACTCATTACTATTCACCTTAATGTGAGGCTATGATCTAGTTATCTCCATAACCAGCTCATTTTTATGGACCTAATAATTTAAAAATTGGTTAATACAATTTAAAAAAATTAAAGATACAGATCAGCTAATTATAATCCTCCCACTAACTTCACCAAGTCAGATCAGGATGGACTAGAACAAGCTGATTCGACTGACAAGTCATCAATCCTTCCATTGACTTCACCAAGTCATGAAGATGACTAAGACAAGTCAAACTAAGGGTATCTAAATCAGTCAAACTGATTTCTTATGAATCAATCCCTAATCATTAAGTGATCTAATCAAAATATGATTCACCATGTTGGCCAGATAAGTGAGATCGATGGAAGAGATATGTCATTAACTCATCATAGACTCAATCTATGTGAGTAGCTCCCAATTAATGACCATCGATCAAGACTGCCAAATTTACGTTAGACACCAACTGGTTAATCAGTTACAACTTGATCAACTTACAAATTTGGGTTTGACCGCGGAGCTAGAGATCAAAGTCCATTTGGGTCTAATCAAAGATATGGACTCGATCAACTACAACTATTGTATTGACTCTAAAAAAATCTTTATTTAATCTAAATTTTTTTAATCCATTTATCTCTTAATTCTAACCCTAGGATCTAACCTAATTAGGAGGACTTGATCAAACTAACCCATAAATCCATCGCCCCATGTTTTATGTGGAAATGACATTAGATCTTTAATTCATAATTCTAGATCTAATTGGTTCAACTTAACTGTCAATTAAGTTTGAGATTGACATGAGTTGGAATTCGATATTTGAAAATAATTTAATTTATAAATATTTATAATTAATTTATGCATGATTATTTAGATTTGAAACTTGAGTCGGCTCACCTCTGGATTGAACCAACTCATCATAGTGGGTTGATTAAGTTTCAAGACTTAGTCGACTCACTGATGATGAATAATAAATCATATTTTTAACTTGATTTATTGAGTCAGCTTAGCAGAAATTGAGTTGACTAACCAGAATTCTAAGTCGACTTAAACAAAACTGAGTCGACTTAATAGGCAAACCACAATAATTACAATATTTTTAGATCAAAATAATTCTATATAAATAGTAATAAAATTAATCATAAATTATTTTAGATCTAATCAAAATATATTTATGATTTAAATTTTATCTTCAATGATTAGATGCTACTACTTTTCGTACAATATATCACATACACGATCTTAGAATTTTAAACCTAAAATTTTGTAGAAAAATATATTTTTCATCTAATCTAATCGTATCACATATGAAAAAATTTAGATCTAATCTAAATCATATGAGATCTAATCAAATCAGATCATAAGTATCACATACTTAAATTAAAATAAGATTTATCAAGATCAGCATAAACTAGGACAATCTTTTCACTGTAAGGGTAAACCGTCAGGTGGGATAACCTTATTTCAGTTTGTGCCATCAAATCTATAACTAATTTTAGATCTTAGACATCAAATATCAGATTTAATAAATTAAATTTCAGATCTTAAAAGTATAAAAAATCATGTCATGCGACCTAGGCTCTAATGTCAATTGAAAAAAATTAGACAGTACTATACATGTATTTTAAAATTTTGATAGCGAAAGCATTAGATTAAACTATTTAATCTAACTAACATGTATGAGATCTAATATAGACTACCTATCTAAGATCTATAATATGATTAATATGCATTTAAAATATAAATTAATCAAAACTTGCATCTATCACATCGATGCCCTAGATCAGATCAACCGTTACATCAGATCTAGTCCGATCTAATAAGTTTAGAACCTATTATCTTTACATGGATCGATGATCTCTGCTTCTGAAAGATGCGGAACAGAGAGTTTACTGGTCGCTCGTAGCCACACAGAGTGTTCGACCTCTATAAATCGTCCATACGAAGTTTTCATACTGATCTGATCTTTCAGGACTGCTAGATTGCACGAAGATCGCTCTTGGTGGTTGATCTGATTTGACCTTTTTCTGGTATCACCTCAAACCCTTTCGAGGTTGAAGATAGATTAATGAAGGTTGCTGGACATTGGAAGAAAATCAGAGAAAATAACTTTTCACTAATCTCAACTCTCTCTCTCAAAAATCCTAATGCTTAGGGCTAGTACACTCACCAAAGAAGAGACGGTTCTCTTCTAATCTCTCACGCCAAAGGATGGCAACCCACCTCAGATCTCACACCCCCAAAATCAGGTTCGACCCTCTCTTTCTACTCTCATTCATGATGGAATTGCTCTATTTTCTCGATTTACAAAAATAAGTTGTTTTATGGTTGCCGAACAAAGGATATGGATGAGATAAGAGCCCATTTGAAGTTCAAATTCAAACCCTCTTTGAATTCAAACCAAACTCTGCTTATCCTCATCTAAAGTCAGACCAAAGAGGGGTTGAACAATGCTTTTGGCATGGCAAAATGATCGGGAACCGTTCCCTATTGTCGCACAAACCAAGCACCTTCACAAGGGGCCGGCGGGAGGAATAGATAAGGATAGGATTAGGGTTTAGTTAGGGTTTAAATTTAAATCCAATTTAAATTCAAACAAACTAATCTCAACCCTATCACTAATGGGTGACAAGGAGAGGCTATGGCATGATGTATTCTGCACACAAACTAGATTTGTGTGATGAAAGAATACATGGAGAGTTTTGGGTGGTGCATGGGATTTGAAATTCAAACCTAGTTTGAATTTCAAGTTGGTTCTTCAATTCGATCCAAATCAAAACCCTTTGGTTAAACCCAATTAAATCAAAGCAAACCTAATGCAATTAGGCTCCTAATCAACTTGATTAAATTTTAATCCAATTAGAAATTAATCAAACCCAAGTCCTGATCAAATCAGGACTCAATCCCCTTTAGCGCTTAGGTCATCTCATAACCTAATCGGGTTTGACCTAATTGAATCTAATTCAATTAGACTTAGTATAGATTTTAATACTTAATCAAATTGAGTTAATCAGCAATCTAATTGTTGATTAATTCCTCCTGAATATCATTGACTTTCAGTGAATCAATTTATTGTAACTATTATATAGGATTAATCATCAATTGTATTGATAACTTTATCCTCAAATGATTCTTAATTATCGATCAGCCATATGATTGAAAGATACTTCTTATGTGTGTGATCTCATAGGTTTGAACCTAAGCTGATAGCATAGAAATAAATTTTGTACCAATCGAAGTAACCATTTAGTAATGGAACCCGATGTTTGATTAGGCCGAATGTGTGCAAAGCAATATTTAGAACCTATTGGACTATGGTTATCGTATAATTCATCCATTTGATCCTAATGCTTAAGATGACCTAGAGTTTAACTGTCAATCCTGAAATAATTAATCACATTGTATTTCAACTTTTCAAATCCATCACATGGATTATTCTGATCAAGATTTTATTGAATTGAAAGATAGTGATGCATTAACTCCTACTTATTCGGAGGGTCAATCTTATTTGACTCACACATTGATTACCTTAAGTACTTAATTGTGTCCA
>KE505351.1:160911-180314 GCA_000441515.1 Elaeis oleifera
CGTCGTCGTCGTACGTACGTACGTCCGTCCTCCTCCTCTCTCTCTCTCTCTCTCTCTCTCTCTCTCTCTCTCTCTCTCTCTCTCTCCATATTATCCATGTCCTCTGTGTAGAGGGCAAGAGGTGCATGCTGAGATCCAATCGAGGCTGTAATCATTAAGTCTTTATGAGTTACTTTCATGTTGGTATCTCTAATCAACCAGCCATCCAATATGTGCTCTCTGATGATTTAGTTCAGTTAATACTGACCAGGCTGTGACAGTCAGAGAACTAAGTTGACAATATTTTAATCTGCAGAAGTCCATTGAAAAATTGCGTTCTTTAGATGTTGTTGCTACATGGTAACCTATATGCTTGTTGATATCCATAAAAGGTTTAGATATAACAGTCAAGGAAATAAAGAAAGAACATATAGTTACATAACTTTATTAGATGCCTCTATGTCCATTAGTTTTGTACCAACAAGATAGTATGCTTGTGGACTAGAGACATAACTTTCTAAGATAGATAAAAGTTGGAAATTTGACCTGTAGTCTCTCCTGTCTCTCTCTCTCTCTAGAGTTTATGTTGAAATGAAAATAGTGGAGAATGAATTTAGGAATTTAGGGATGGTGTCAGCAAATATGTAGGGAGAGGCAGGATAGGGAAGATAAAAGAGGACCAACAATTTTGAATCATGTTGAAAATCAATGGTTGAAGATCAGAAGAGAAAGAAGAAGTTGAAAGAAGAGAGCTAATATAGTTGAATTTTTCTGTTTCCGAACATATTTGATTGCCTTCTTATTCTTCTTTTTCAAGGGTTCAACAAATCCTTTTATAAATTGTTGGGGTTACAAGTTTATAAAGTCTTTATAGTGTGCATTTCCATGCTTATATAGCTCAGTGAATGATCTATTTGTTGACCATTTTTGTTTAGTAAAGTTATTTGGTCCGCTTATTCTTATAGTGGATAAAAAGCCTTAGGCTGTTCTTTCTAGGTTCTTTCTAGGAAAGAGTGAGGTCCTATACTGACTTAAGGGAACATATGGGGTTACCTTTTAAGAATGCAGATATTTTGATAATGATTTTATTGCCTACCCTGTGCATGAATTTTGTAATGGACGACAACAACATGATCATCATTGATTATCCTAGAAAGTGGTGTATTATTACTCTGCTAGAACATTTGGTGTTCTGATGTCCGTGGAAGATAATTTCTTGAACTGAGGAAATGCTGAAAAATTGTTAAATTATCATGTGTAGAATAAAAAGATTTAGCAAAATCTTCCTATCAAAATAAGCAATTAGGGATTCTTACGTCGGTGTTTTCATAATGATTCTTAAAACTGAAACAATGACCTTGCCTTTTTATTACTTTGAATATTCTATGTCCATTTTCTCCTTCCCTAAAGAATCTTCTAGGTCCAAGCCTGGTCTATTGATATGCTTGTTAGCAGACTGGAACATTTTAACACTTGCTTTTCTTGAAAAAGACTCCCTTACCACACCTCCCTGATCTTTTTATTAAACAACAGCAGCCATGATTCTTAGTTCTAAATTTCACCTTTCTATCCATTCTTATAACAATCATAATGGTGATATAATATGTTTCTGGCTTCATTGATGCTTATTTATTAACTATATTAGATATAACTCATGTTGAAGAGTTTGATGATTTATGAACCACCAGTACTTTACCTCTTACTGCATGTTCTAATTAATTGGAGGACAAAAAGGATCCATTATATGAAGCCTTGTAAAAAGGGGGCTCTCCCATTGGTTTTCTGGAGTTCAATAAATTTATTTGGCTTTGATCTAGAGATGATGCAATCATTTGATCTTTGCACCGACCCTTTACTATTTTATAACATTATTGTTCTTTTTTTTTTCGGGTTATTTCTCTCTTTCTTCCACTTGCAAACTTTGTACTAAAATGGCATGATCATGTAATAACTGCCAAATTCCTCACACTCATTGTTTTATGTGGCCACAGTTCAAAAGCCTAGAGAACAAGTAGCGGATGCAGAGGTTCTGTTGGACATTGCTAGTACACTGGTAACATCAATTAGGTCTCAAAGCAATGATGGAGTGACTCCAGCAGATTTTGTAACTGCATTGCTAAGGAACTTTGGACAAAGAGATGGACATGCGAATGTTGATGGTGCTCTCAAAATGATTGTTGGAAGAAGTTGGCAGTGCTGTCTCCCATATTTTTCTGAAGGTCCCTGGATGCTGCACGATGTAAAGAACCTTCGTAACTGTTATGACAATTAAGATATTAAATGTTGCTTCGCTTTTGGTGAATTTAGCTAGCCAGGGCTGGATTTTTAAGCACTTGAACTGATTTGTTTGCAGTTTTCCATATCTATTAACTTCTGTCCTTGTTACATGTGATGTAGGGTTGGTCCTATGAGTATGCAAACGAACAACGCAAGGCTGTGGTTCACAGAAAACGGATGAGGCCAACCGAAACACTCGTCCTGAGGAGGTTAGCTGCTATGTCTTAATTTCTTTCCTCTGGCTTTTGAGTTTCTAATTCTCTCTTTCTATACACACACAGACCCCTTACAGAGCTTTTTTCTCTTTTTCTTTTTTTTTTTGAGTTTTTTTAATAGCTGACTTATTTCTTTTTCTATCCTAACCTATAATAAAAATGACGTGTGCAAAGTTGAAGTTGCAGTTAAAACTAATTTATGCCACGTTTTTTCTTTTTAATATTTGTTTTTTTTAAAATTATGACACTTTTTATTTTTGTATATCAAGTTTGTTTGGTCTTTACTCAATCTAATGGGAAGAATGTTCTATTGCTGTTGTTCCATCATATGTGCAATTTCATGAAAGATCTTCACATCTTGTAGGACTAAATATTCAAAATAAGGTCCATCTTAGATGCTAAAACTTTCTTCTGTATTCTGTCTAAATATTGGGCTCTCTCTCTCTCTCTGTGATTATTTATTTTATTCTTTTTTTTTGGGGAGGGGAAGGGCTGTGGTGGAGGTGCTAGGTAATGGCCCAATGGGCTAAATCATCTTGGTCACAAGGACCCTGCAGTCTACATTATGAACTATGCTCAGCGCCCCCACATTAGAGAACACTTTAAGCATCATCTTTGTTGTTTGTGCATGTCATGCCATCAAGCTGCCCACTCTATGCGCTTCCTTCCATTGATATCAGAACAACGAAATTGACCATAGAGCAGCATCATGTTGAAATCCTGAAGCTTGTAAAATGATATTTTAAAACATGACCTCCAGAAGGGTACAAACTATTGGTTGGTCCCGCTTTAGTATCAGAACAATATGATTTTTAACTTCATAATTAATGGCATACAGTTTTCTTTTGTTTCTTTTGTACAGCTTGATGAGGCTCAACCAGAAAAAAAAACTGGTACTGACAAGAACATGGCAACCATGTTTGACATATTGAGAAAGAGGAGACGTGCAAGGCTTGAGAGCCTGGTTTTAAACAGAGTATCTTTTGCACAAACTGTGGAGAACATATTTTCCCTGTCATTTCTGGTGAAAGATGGGAGAGCTGAAATATCTGTGAATGATGATGGGCTTCACTTTGTTAGTATGTTCTTTATGAGGAAAGTTAGGCTTCGCACTCTTGTTTAAGGTTCTTCTGAATTGATCCTAATGAAAACCTCTGTCTGCCTGTCTTTTAGCTCCAAGGAATGCGCCTACTGCTGCTGCAGTAGCCTCAGGGGACGTGTCTTACAACCATTTTGTATTCAGATTCGATTTTAAAGATTGGAAGGTATAAAATATATTCTTCTTACTGGGAATTTAATTATTCATTGCATCATTTCTTGATTTAAAGCGGTCATGGACTCGTTAGATTTAATACTTATGGAAGCAATTTCTGTTAAAAACTTGTAAGTAGATAGCAAACAGTATGATCTATAGCATGATTACTGGAATGAAGCCAATGTATGAAAAACTGTTCATTTTGAAGAACATGGAAAGTGGGACATTGTTGTTAGGGAATGATAGAAGGAATCAAATATTCTTCTTCTGAAACTGATTGTCTTATTTGAAGGTCTTGATTATTGTTGGTCTTCTCAATTTTGTCCAAGTACATTGCCTTCAGGTTGCAAGACAAAAGTATAAAAACAGAATTTTCAAAACTTGATGGATCACCTGTTATCTTTCGTATATTTTTATTTGCCTTTTTATCATTGTAAAATTTGAGTTTGTAAGGAGCTACGTCATTAGGATTCTAGGATTAATGCTGCTACATTTGTTGTCAAAATGTACTTCTTTCTTGTCCCCCTTCTCTCTCCTTGTTGCAGGAGCAAATAGTCGTGGCTGTAAGATTATTGTTTTATTTGTTATCTTGGTTTGCAGTTGATGATGGATAGTGTTGGGTCTGGAGAAGAGCTGATGCCTCATAGGAGTGGCCCGAGTACGTGCAACACATCCTCACAAGCAAAGCCAACTCATGGGGATTCTCAGTCTGGTGCACCTTCAATGCCAATCAGAAAGTTGACTCGGAATAGGGGCTTGGTCGTACGAGAAGAAACAATCGTTGAGGATACACCAGAAAAAGAATGTTCAGGCGAACTTCCACCCAGGCATAAGGGCAGGCGTGTCGATGTTGGCCCTTGACAATATACCTTCATGTCTGCGTTGTTTTATACTTTTAGCTCCTTTATACTAACATAAGTGCAGTGTGGTTTTGATTTGTACATATATTGGCCAAGAGTTTCTCTAACATGGTTAGTGCATCCTATTAATCATTACCATAAACATAATGGTCATCACCATATTGCTTCTTTCTTCTTTTGCTGCACTATTTCTTCTGATGAAACAGTGGAATCCTGTTACGTTCATCTTATGAAAAGATGTCAAACCGTTATATTTCTCATCTCCAGTACCTTTGTTATTAGGAACTTCAGAATCAGCAAATGGCCTTGAGTTTTTCTTTCTTTTGTTTGTTTAGGTGGTTGTTTTTACACAGCCCTATAATAAATATAACCAGCAAAGTCGTACAGAATATGGAATTGTGTAACGACCGATGAATAGTGTCGCAAACAATAAGCTTGCATGGTAAGGGGGAGCAAATAACTGAAACCTCGCGAAATCCATCCAATCTGTTCCGACAAATAAGTCAGTTGATGAAATCATATTTATTTGAGATAATTTAAAATAAAATTTTGGATGTAGTTATTTTAGATGTGTTAATTTTTTTTTTTTATATAGATTCAAAATAAATCTAAAATTTATAATTTATAAGATTTAAATTTTTTATATTAAATTAATAAGAAATAAATAAGTGGATCAGTATTAGATTTAAAAATCAACATTGAGTCAATATTGAAGTTTAAATTGGCACAACCTAGTTGAACCCATTATAAATCATTCATTTCGATTTCAAACGATTTATACATGATAAACGATTGACAGCAGATTGAATTTTTTCGATCCGATTGAATTTGATGGGATGAATTTTTTTTTTAATCCGATTAAATTCGATCCATGTTCAATTTTATCATATTATTAGTTATGTACGATGCAATGCAGCTCATAGCACTATTGGCCTATGCAGCCCGCAGCACTATTGGCCTTCTCGTAAATGTACGCAGATGAGTCAATTTCCATACATCCGATAGGAGAGGATGGACACACTACCCAGTTCGCGGGTTGTTATCCAACAGATCATAGTCTTCGAGCCCCCTCCAGCATCATACTGTTGCTGTCCTTAAAATGGTGGCCGCCTACCTGAGTCCTTCCCTGATGACCCTCTCAACTTTGCCAATAGCATGGTAATGTCGAACGAAGGATGAGTTAGGCCCTCTAGTCGTAAAATCTGCACCATCATCGACACCATCCATCACATCGTCTTTAAAATTGATCCTGAGGAAGGGGTACAGAATCACATGAGGTCTCTCTTTGAATGTCTGGTATCTTTTATAAGCTGATTATTTTACCCCTAATTTCAGCCTGCCATAAGGATGGATTAATGCTTCTGTAGGGATTCATTATTTCTAAGTTTTTGACATGTCCTAACTGCTCATTGGCAATGGAGGCAGTCAGTTGCAAACATTAGTCCATCTGGCACATAAGACACCACTACAATGAGTCCGTATAAAATTATGTAGCACATAAGACACCAATACAATGTCAATTTGTGAGCTGATAAGATGAAGCGTAGCCATTTTCAATATTATCGTATTATGTGATGTTATCATATTATGAATTATAATTATAATTATAAATATAACAGTAATTATTTTTATATATTATAATATCTTACAGTATGAATGTTAGTGTGTCTAGCATGACATGCTAAAGTCCTATATCAATAGCTTTATTGTATCATTGGTAATAATAGAATTACATTACGTCATAAGATAAATATATATATTTTTAAGTATCATATGTGACTGTTATGTCTCTTGCGAGTGCTTTGAGATTACTACTGCAGCCTTTTCTCGTATGCTTACTGGCAATTGGTTAGGCCATAGCATACGTTGACATCGGAGGAGATGCCGAGCAACCCAAGAGACTGCTCTAGAGCCTTGAAGATGGGTGATACGTCGAAATCGAGCTGGAGGAGGGCGGTGCAAGGGTGCACCATTTGAATCTCGCTGGAGCCATCTTTGGATGAGGTGGACGAGTTGATCAGGGGTTTTTCAGAGGTCGTCCAGTCCCCGTAGGAGGTTTTGAGGGAGAGTTTGGAGTGCTAGACGGTCTCAGTAGTGGTGGCGAGGAGTCTGGGCCAGCAGGTGGCATCGGATCTAGTGGCTAGGGAGTTTTAGCTGTGGGCAGGCCTGAAAGGGGAGATGGTAGCTTACGGGCTGGAGAAGAACTTCTTGCTCTTTCGGTTTAAGGAGGTCGGGGAGAGGGACCTAGTCCTCCATTATTATTGGGAAAGTGCTGGCAGTAGAGCCATGGCGGTGGAGGTTTTTCCTAATGAAGGGAGCTATCGGATTAGCCCTGGTTTGGGTCCGATTACCATAGCTCTCGATGAAATTTTAAGAAGAGGCAGCGATCCAAAAAGTGCTTCATCTGGTCAGAGAGTTGTCCTCGATGGATGAGTGCACGATGGAGCAGAGACGCCTTGGTTTCGTCCGAGCGTGCGCTGAAGGTCGATCTCTCTCGGTCGTTGAGGCTGGAGGTGCTTGTCAAAGGTCCGGACGACCCCTTCTGGCAAGGGTTTATCTATGAGAACCTCGATGACATCTACTTCCGGTGCGACTGTTTCCACTTGCTAGAGAAGGCGTGCCGGGTCGAAGGGGGAGATGGAGACTTGGCGGATGGTCTACGCTTAGAGGATAGGGGAGTGGCTACGAAGGGATTGCGCTTGGGGCCGTGGTTGGTGGCTGTTCGCTGGTGGCAGCCTGAGATGGAAGGTCTGGTGGAATTGAGGAAGAAGGAGGCCAAGTCAACTTGGCCAAAGCAGAAGGCGAGTTGACCTAGATTGAAGACAGCTCATGTGGGCTCGGATCGGGCTAACTTGATGGTCGGATTGGATGATTGGATTCAACCAGCCAAGATCACACAATCAGCTTGAGCCTAGGTGCCAATTATTTCGGCCCGTTGGTTGAGCTCAAGCGCAGGCTGGCGCTAGGCTGAGATGTGGACAGGGGCTCTTTTACAAGCGAGCTGAGAATGTCATTGGGGTGGGCTCAGCCCAGCCTAAGCGTGCCCGTCCCTCTGACTTTGATGCGGGCCAGGCACCTATCAGGCCCAGTGGGCAAGAATTGCATTTTGAGGGGCCCAGAAAAAGCTCTACAAGGAAGAACAAGACCAAGGTAAAGCCTTGGCCTCCTCAGAGGCCCGCATGGAGTCGGTAGCTAGCACTAGAGGCCTTGGGGCCTTCATTTCTCAGCCAGGACCTCGGGGGAGGAGGGGGAGGCATCGATTTAGATGGTGGAGGTGGCTTCTAATTCAAGTGGCCTAGTTGAGGGGGGCAAGACTGAGCAAAGGATGGAGCACAGGATGGAGAGTAATCCTATGCCTTTCAAGAGGGAGAACCCAATGTACATGAACACGTTGGTGGGGGCCCAGAATATTACCCACGAAGATGCTGTTACCAGACTGAGACAGGCCATCCAGAGAGAGAGGTGAGCCCATCGACAATGGACTCGATGGCAGTTTGGATTAAGGTAGATTTTTAGACTGAGAGGGTACTAGTGTGGGTCCCCTTTCATGCAAGTCATCTCTATGAGGCTTTTGATCTGGAACACTCGGAGGGTGAGAAAGCCCTTATTTGATCGACCTTCGATCGATTGATCCAGCAATATGATCCTGATGTTTGCATCCTACTTGAGATCCGACTCTCTAGGGCAAGTCTCGTTCGGGCTAGATGGTGAATTTCGATAGCATGTCAAGTACCTACACGTGGAGTCTAGAGGCTTGTTGGAGGGTATTCTGATGATGTGATGTCATAGCTCGATCAGGATGGATGCCTTTCATATATGCGAGCAGTAAGTGGCTTTAGTCATCCCGGAGTATACTAGATGATCTTGACTTTTGTCTGGAGTCTATTTGAGTACCGAGTACAGGAAGTGGAGGGTGCTCTAGTTTGAGATCTCTAGGATAGTGTCGTAGGGCTTGCCTTCCCTTATCGCCCAAGATTTCAACTGCATTGTGGGTCTTATGGGTGGCAGACAGCCTGGGGATGGCATCAACTCTAGAGAATTTAGAGAATTCACCAGCAATATGGGTCTGATTGATCTTGACTGTTCTGGTTCTAGATTCATCTGGTGTAACAATTGGTAGGAGATGGCTCGAGTTTGGAAGAGGATTGATCAGACACTTCCTACTGCTAAGTGGCTCCTGCAATTTCTGAAGTACTATATTCAATACTTTTTCGAGGATTACATCAGATCACTGTCTGATTCTCATCACTATAGTCAGCCTGCGTTTGCCCAGTACCATGTTTAGGTTCAAAAAATTTTGGACCTTCTACTTGAGATCGTGAGATCTAATTCGGGAGGTGTGGAGAATGTCGGTCAGTGAAGATACGAGGTATCGGATGATCCGAAGATTGAAGTTAGCCAGGCATAGACTCCTTTGGTGGAATCATCTTGAGGTTAGTGACATTTTCAGATGGATCGAGGGGATGGAGGTGGACATCGAGGAACTACAGCTGAAGGAGGATCAAGAGGGGAGCCTCCAAGAGCCTGATTTGAGGAAGCTTCGTTACAAGCTCTTGGTGCACAATTCCTTGCTAAGACAATAGGAGATGCTAAGGAGATAGAAGCCTAGGATTCAGTGGATTAGGGAGGACGATCGGAATACTAGATTCTTTCACTAGTTTACCATGATCTGGAGGTCTACTAATTGCATCAGACAGTTGAGGAAGAGCAACGACAGAATTATGGATGACAGTGAGGAGATCAGGGGGCAGATCTTCCAGTTCTTCATATCTCATTGGACGGCATCTTTGGGCGAAGACATTCCCTTCCAAGGAGTCTAGCCTGTGACCTATATCTCTGGATTAGGAGAATAAGGCCCTGACTTGTCCGATGTTTGCCGAGGAGGTGCATGGGGCCCTCTAATCTCTTGGAGAAGATAAGGCCCTGGGACTGGATGGGTTCTCCATCTTTTCTTCCATCGATATTGGCCTATTATCAAAGGGGAGATGGTGGAGGTGGTGCAGATGGTTTTTAAATCCAGGAGTATTTTGAAGGAGCGAAAGAAGATACTGATAACTCTCATCCCGAAGCAGCTTGATGCATCAACTCTGGGGCACTTCAGACCAATTAATCTCTATACCACTCTCTACAAGATGTGTGTCAAGATCTTGGTCAGATTATTGAAGCTGATTGTGCCTCATCTGATCAGTCCAGAGTAGAATGCTTTTGTTAGCGGCCGTTGTATTATCGATAATGTCTTGTCTGTCTAGGAGTTTATCATAATCTTCAGCGAGCACATATTTGTTGAAGCCTCATGGTAATCAAGTTGGACATAGAAAGGACATATCATCGGATGAGCTGGCATTTTCTTCGATGGATGCTACGGGAACTCGACTTCCAGAAGAGGTGGATCAATTAGATCATGAACTGTGTGGAGATCCTGAGCTTTGCTATTCTGATTAATGGTGCCCCGATGGAGTTTCTTCACTCGACAGTCGAGCTTCGCCATCCCTCTACTTGTTTATTATGTGTGCTGATGCTCTGTCTCGACATTGAGGGTAGCGGTTCAGGGGTTGGTGCTAGAGTCTTACTAGCCCACCCTTGGGGCTCAGCCGCTTTCATACCTTCATTTTACAAATGATTGCCTCCTCATTGGATGGATCTCGATCCGAACTATGAGGTGCTTTGTGTCCATTGTTGAGGTTTATTGTCAGACCTCTGGTCAGCTTATGAATTTATAAAATTTACGATCATCTTTAGCCTTAGGACGAAAATCCAGATGAAGCAGACGATTCGAGAGAGGTTAGGGATCTGGAAGCAGATTGAAGTTTTGACCTATCTAGGTGTTCCTATCATGGGGCGGCGACTTCGGAGGGTTGACTAGAGGCCTATGGAGTAGCAAGTTTAGGATCGCTTTGAGGGGTGGCAAGTCAATGCCCTCTTTATAATGGATAGGATGGCTTTTGTGAGATCGGTGCTTAGCTCCATCCTGATGTATCTCTTGGCAAACATAATTGTACCGAATTCTTGTCTCTAACGCTGCAAATGGGTCAGGTTGATCCGTGATCTGACCTGACATGATTCGGTTAGACCCGACCGAACCCATTTAAAAGATCCATGGGGCCGGGTCGGGTTCAATTTAAAGATCCATGGAGCCGGATCGGGTTCAAAAGTTGGACCCGTTCCTTTTCGGATCAGATCTGAATTTTCTGAATTTGGATCCGACCTGACCCGACCTGGTCCGTGGAGATTTTTGAGTTAATTTAGATCTTAAGATACATGATCTGATCCGATCTAGACTCAAACCTAGTTAGAGTGACTCACCCAAATAGGGGTTTGGGCTTCGACCAAAATTTTTCAAACCTTCGATCTTCTCCATCCAATTTTCAAACTAAAAATCTCTCAAACTAAAAATTTTTCAGACCTTTCAGTTCTTTATTCTGACTGTTGTAATATTTATAACAATCCGAGGAGGAAAGACTGGATGGATTCCTGATAACTTAAATGAAGGGCATCTCGATTACTTCTTCTGACTCTTTGCTAGGCTCAGTTTTTTAAATCTTCTGATTTATGTTTATGGTGCCACGAGGAACAAAGTAAGAGGGCTTCTTGAATTCCAACTTTGTTTGGTTGACTTTAAAAATTTCAGAGCATGCTCTAATGTGCACAGATGTTGTGTCATCCACAGTATATGCAGTCTCATTTTTAACTATGTATAAGTATTCTCCTTGTATGATGTTTTAGATTGAGATAATTATATGCTTATATAAAATTCGTATTTTTTTACTTTCTTCTTTTGTGTGAACTTCTGAAATCTTAACTTTCTCAAAAACCGCTTGTTTCCTTCTGCTATCCAATACAATTAATTATTAGAAGCTACAGTTGGAAGATTGGAGGAAAAAAAAGAAAGAGGCCTTTCTTAGTTGTCATCCAGCACTAGTATTCACTGATGATAGGTTTCAAATAATTAAACCCATGACCCGACCTGACCCGAACTGGATCTGCATTTCATGGATTGGGGTCGGGTTATATATGGACTTGACCCGATCCGAATGATCCAATAGGTCAATAAATTCGGCCATGGACCCGACCGACTCGATTTTTTATCAGGATGGGTATGGGTCCAATATCAAGACCTAATCAAGAACCGAGTCGGATTGGGATCACTCAGGGCCCAGTCCGACCGACCCATTTGCAGGCCTACTTGTCTCAGAGGGTTGGAGTAGTGATTTCAAAATTTTTTGTGGGGCTTAGGATACGATGAACGTGGGATCTACCTACCATCTTAGGAGGCAGTTTGTCAGCCTGTGAGGGATAGAGGTTTTGGGATTCAATGCTTGCTGGTCAGGAGGAGGCCATGATTGCCAAACATACTATTAGATTTTTTATCCAGCTTGATTGCTTATGGAGCAGGATGATGAGGGCCCGATATGGGGCATGGTGTCAGGGATCCCAATAGTTGATCGGAGATGAGACTTCGATGGATATGAATTAGGATGCTTGGATTTCTAGCCTGTCTCTTTCTCATTGATCGACCTACGTCAGTAGTAAAGTGGATCACCATTTGCATGTCTATGATTTGTTCATTATTGATGGTAAGTGCTGGAGAGCTTTGGATATCACCCGTCTCTTTGGTGGTCTTCTCGCTGATTGGATCCTTGCCACTCCGATTCTTGTTTATCACTGTCGATCATATTGCTCTAAGATCCCCATGAGGGACGTATCTGAGAAGTGCAAGTTGGCGTAGAATAGGAGGATCGAGACTACTTGGATTTGGAAAGCGGTCGCCCACCCCAAAGTGAAGCTCTTTCTCTAAAAGCTTGCATGAGATTGGCTTCTAATGTGCATGCTTATTAGGAAAGGGCATGGAGCTTCTAGCTTCATGTTCGGTTTGCAGGCTGGAGGACCAGCCAATGAAGCATGCTATTCTGCATTGTTCGAGGGCAAAGTTGATTTGGAGGAGGGCAAACGGTCAACCTTAGGAGGTGAGTAGTAGCCTTTGGCTGGAGTCCTTCTTGAGCACGATCTGTCAGAATATGATTGAGAGGATGACCTCTACTTGGGAGGTAAGATGGCTTATGTCGCCTACCAGATCCGACTTTTCCAAAAACAGCTTGATCTTTGGAGGTGAGGTGCTGTCTACGCATTGGTGCTGGAGAGAACCATCTGTTTGGCTGCAGAGTATAGCCATTTCGACATTGTTGGCCTGCCCCTTGACGCCCTCGATCCCTGAAACTCCCATTCTGCTCCTCTAGAGCATTATTTTCATTTTCTAGGAGCCCTCTCCTTCAGGGTTTGTCAAAGTAAATTTCGATGACAGTGTCAGAGATGATAGAAATGGTGTAGACTTTGTCATTCAGGACCCAGATGCTCGATTGTTGGCAGAAGGAGGGCTCTTATCTTTTTGAGCCTTTAGTCCCGACAGTTAAACTTTATACCACTTGCATGGATAATTACCTATATAAAGTAGGAGTTGCGGACTAAAAAAATTTTCATCAAGAGATATTCTGCCAATTATTAGATGGATCCGAGACAACACGAAGCAGTTGGAGGCCCATCTATTGCTCCATGACATTTAAACTGCTCTATCTTTCACCTGCGATGTCATTCCGATATGTTTATCGAAAGACAAATAATGTGGCAGATTAGAATGCATGCTATATGGCAGAACACTTCGAAAATTGGACGAGACATGCCCACTAGTCTTGGAGGATCCTTATACTCTAAATTTATGAACTATTCTTACACCAGAGTGGTGTGTCTGCCCACATGTATTAGAAAAAAACAATTCCCGTTGCTTTGATGTGACCAACTACAATGGTCAACAAGAGAAATTCTTTGTGCACCGCCCGCGGTGCAGAAAATCTGATGTGAAACGCATCATTTCACCTTATTGGACCACGTAACCATCGCTTTCCAACACGCACTTAATGTCCACAGTTCTACTTTTCGTTTGAAATTTTGAATAATGAAAATATTTTTTATTTTAAAAATTATGACATCCTATATTAATATTATAACATTCTGCGTTGAAATTATGATTTTCTACATAGGATGGCATAATTTTTCACACGATATTATAAAAAAAAAATATTTCGTCATTAGAAATTATCAATATCCTTCTCTCTTTATGACATCTTGTAACAAATATTATGACATTTTGTGCAGAAAATCATAATATCAATGCAGGATACAATAATATCAGCACAGAATGCCATAATTTTTTCGAAAGAGAAGAGATATTTCATCATTCAAAATTTTAAGCAAAAAAATAAAACTGTAGACATTCAATGAACATTAAATGAACGTTGAAAAACGATAACCACGTGATTCAACAAAATAAAATGATACACTCTACGTCAGATTTTCTACACTGCGAATGGTGCATCAAGAATTTCACGATCAACAAACAACTATTTTCCCAACATGTAACAATGCTACATTTTGGCATACATATTTAGTGGCAATTGTACATTAGACATATCAAATCATACGATAGCTTGCAGCAACTAGCGTGCAGCAACTAAGATTGCAGCAGATTCAATCACATGTAAACTGAACGCACTTGCCTTTTATAGCCTATTCCAAAGAAGTACTCAAAATAACAGCCAAAAGAAGCAAAGGAAACTCAGCACTCGCCATGACTCCCTCATGAAGTCTACCATCTCATAGGAAGCTACCGACAAAACTTGTTTTTGGAATCCTGTTCATCTGAAGAATGTAAATACCGACAAAATCTAAAACCCAACTCTTTATTCATGGCAGACAGCCTCTGGACAGGAAAATAATGGCACTTGAGCACCAATTAAGGAACCTGATCAATATGCCCTTGCCATCTACACTGCTAGTGTTGGGCTGTCTGTGGCAAGTCCCATGGTGTTTAATCCATTGTCAACATAAACTACGGAGCCAGTTACTGCTGAAGCTAAAGGAGACACCAGGAATGCTGCGGTATTGCCCACTTCATCTGTACCATTTTCCCAAACGAGAATTAAGTACTGCTGGAACTTCTATGGGGCAAAGAACGAGAGTCACAGAAGGATAGAAATATCATAATTTTTTACCTGCTGACAATTCTTTCTGCAATGGTGCATTGGCATAAGAATATTCTATCATCTTCTCAATGAATCCAATGGCTTTGCAGCACGGCTTCCCAAGGGACCTGATATCATGTTTCAAGTTTGGAATCTAAATCAAACAGCTCAGTACCAGAAAGCCTACTTGTGCACTAAAGTCTAACCAAAATCCTTCAACAATATTGATAAGGCTTCTTATTCATCCATCGCATCAAGGATTTATATCCATAATGCGATCAAATTTTACCAGGCAGATTGATTGAGGCTGTCCAGTAGTTTCTTTTGGCAACTGCCATATGAAAAATTCTTAGAGAAGACATACATACCTGCAGATATTGTATTCACTCTAATCTTGTGCTTCCTCCCTGCTTCAAAAGCTAGCACCTGCATAACCAAAGGAATGCATTAAACAAAACAGTCACAAATCAAACAATCAGTCAAATATTAATGTGAACCATCTGAAGAGGGTATGGGAATCTTGTGCAGTACCATAGTGTCGCTCTCTAGGGCTGCTTTGCTGAACTCATGCCTCCACCATACCTGCAAAGTTACACTTAAAAAGGTTAATATCTAGCCATGAAAGACATATATTCAATATCTTGACTGCTTCAGTGAAGAGAGTATACCCAGGAATGGTCCTTTCAGAAGCAATGTATGTTAAGGAGATCGAAGCACCACCTGCAGCAAATACAGTCATTGATTCTTAATTTTGCACTACATCCAGCAAAAGAGTGAGCAGGTAAAGTTGCTATGCTGACAATTGGGTTTACACGCCCCAATAATGGCTCCCAATTCCAGATAAATCGGCCAGCACATAAAACCCACAGCACTTATTGTGATGATTGTAAATAATCAATAAAATAAGGTGAAGGGCCTAATCCAGGCAGTCATTTACCTATAAACATTGCATGATATGGAATTGAAGAAGCATGGAAGACCATAAAACAAACAAAGGAGGAAAAAGATAAACCACTGTAACAAACCTGGATTCATAATTGGAAGGAAGTGCTTAAGTAGTGATACAAAGAATAACTTGATGCAGATATAGCAGCAAGGTATCCCTTTCTAGATGTCTCCAAGAGAGGCTTGGTGACCTGCATATGCGGACCCCACATACATAAACAACCGACGCTCCAAATGAAAAGAAGAAATGTGACATATTGTACCTCTGGTCCATTTGCTAGTGAATGAACAAGAATGTCTATGCTTCCAAAATCATTCTTGACAGATTCAGCTACTTCCTACAGAAAAAACAAAGCTTGCATAATGAGAACCTGACCAAATTGAAATTCTTCTATGATACGAGGCATTTGAACGAACTGGGAATCCTAAGTATAGGGTTCAACAGTCAAGGAAAATGACGATGTTTGGTTGTAAAACAACAGAAAAGAACTAAGCATAGAATCAACATATCTAAAGAACTGAAACAAGGACGTATTAGCCTACCTTCACAGTCCAATTTGAGGCACCTGCATAACGTTTGTTTGTTCTAACCTGTACAGAACCATGCAAAACAGACATTGTAACAAACCAACAAGACAATGGAGTGGAACAGGGAAGGGGAGGGGTGACAAACAAATAAACAAATTGAATTTTTTCCATCTCACATCATCAGGAACATCCTCAGGAGTATCATAAACTGCATCCAATGGGTATACTTTGATGATCTCCATAAGAGAACCATTGGGCAACCTGCAACAAGAGTAATATTAGCTATTCTACAGTGTGGAATCAATGTCCTCACCAACTCGTGCCATCACTCATGGGGGAGATCTAACTACTGAATAAAAAGAGAGCTAGGTGCACACCGGCGTGACTCATCGAATTTGCCACGTCTTAAGCTAGTCTCAAAAATGTTAAGTGCCTGCAAGAGGTAAAGTTCTCAAATATCAAGTCAAACAATAAGCGCCAGTTCATTACCTCCCATAGTCAAAAAGATAACAGAATGCAGATCACATACAGGCACCCATGTACCAACGAGAATTTCAGCACCGGCAGCAGCAAGAGCCTTAGCAATTGCCCAACCATAGCCATTATCATCAGCTACACCAGCAACAAATGCCCTTTTACCTGAAGAAAAGAATACCATGCAGAATTGTAATCCAAAGTGTTCCCATTCATATTGCCGAGCAAAATCATCTTTATGAACCATGATTAAATATGACATTGTCAGAGTACAAGAAGGTTGCAACTCAAGAATTAAAGCAAGAATATTGCTGTGAGAACACATTCTTAAACGGTCCAAGTTAAGCAGGAAACAAGAGATAACTTCAGATACTTTGGATGAAGACAACAAATGAAATAAAAACTGAGAAAAGATAAAAGAGGACATCTGATGACTAAGATTTGCATATATATACATATTTATATATATGGTGATTAAACACAAGTAATAATGAACAAATGAAATAATTTAAAACAGCCATCTGAAACACAGATCCTATAATTGTGTGACTATATTCTCAGTCTTCAAGATCAGCTCTGTTAGCATCCATTAGATGCTTATAAACGGAAGTGAATGAAGTAAATATGCTTAACGATAAAGTCCATATACTCGACTGTGTAGTAGTTTTGTTTGATAATAATTTAGTCTGCTAAGATTATGCAATTCTATTGCTTATTCCATGGTTTAAACAACAGCCAGTAGCATCCACATAAAGAACAAGCGACCTTATAATGAAATCAAAGCTTTGAGCAAGGTACAGGATATTAGCTCTATCAGGATATCCCTAAGCAGCAGGACTTCAATGAACATCACTACCACATCATCAATATATGCTATTCCCTTATCAACATCATTACGCACCTCCTTGACATGAATCTCAAAGGTTTATCAACATTCCCTAATTATCTTTTCTGGAATTTTCCTTAATATTAATTTCAGCATAAGGTCGCAGATTGTGCTATTTGAATACTCCTATTGCAACCCACAACAGAGGAGAAGCATCCTAATCAAGATATTGCAACCCACAACAAAGGAGAAGCCTCTGACGAGTTAGGAACCGCAATATCCATAAAAGATGCAAGTCATCAGCAGTTCTTCTCTTCTCAAAGTAGGTTAAATAAGGCACTGAGGTGCTTTAGTAGTTATCTTCCAAAAATGTGATATAACAGTATGGAATTATTTGTATGGCATCAACATGGCCTACAATGATGTGCCGTGTCATCTTGTGGGTGATTATGAGATTGCGATCATAGGATGAGCAGCTCAAAGATGAGCAAGTTATGTGGATAAGTAACAAAGTAAAGATAGCATTAGAATTTAGTACAATGAAGCTTAGAAATTGTATTTCTAGAACTAAAGCAAAAAACAGATTGAGATAAGACTTATAGGGAGAAGGGCTTGACCGTGTGCAGATGGGGTGGAAAGTAGCACAGGACATAAGAAGCATGAGTAGAGGTGGTCTAGTGAGAATTTGGAAAATTTTTCTTAGTGAAGAATGTAGCCTTTAAAAGAGCCCATAATAGAAGAATAGATAAGGCACATGTCTAGATGTACTAATGTATTTAATTACTATAAGAGACCAGTTGCAAAATAGACAAAAAACATATGGAAGACATAGGACCCACAGCTACAGAATTTTCAGCATCTAGAAGAACTTAAGTCAACAAGTTTGTGCACCAAAATGTATTTTGACCTGTATAGATTGCACTAACTTGTTATTCCCTGAAAATCTATCGCAGAATTTCCAAGTAGAAGACACAAGTTATGGTTGGAAATTTCAACTCATTAAGGACTGCATCCAACCATGAAGGGAAATCTCTATGGGCTTTAAGAAGAGTAGTACATTGAGAGACGTAAGCATCTCTTATTTGGAAAACTTTGCACCAGATAGGAACCAGTGTTGCAGATGGATACATAAAGTGGACACAACAGAATGGATTCAATGGAACAGGAAAGATACTGATGCCAGTGTTTGTGAAATAAATAGGTGTAGTTGGCAAAGAAAAAGAGCATCCATAAAGCTGATCAGAAAGTTGAAAACTTGGACTATGAGTTAATCATTATGGGTTGGTATATTCGAGTAGAAGATACAAATCTGTTCTGGTTATCTAAAATATCCAAGAAGGCATTCTAAATTAAACAAACAACAAAATGACTAAGAAACATTATTTCTCTTCCCTACTAGTTTTGATGTCTCCAAAAGCCATTGAAATATTCTGTCAGCTTATATGACCTCGAATATAATCCTTACGGAGGAATTCTAAGAATAGCAATCATAATAGAGTCATGGTCTTGCTACTGCAACTTACCACAGGAAACCATGCTTGTCAACCCCATGCGGCTCTTAGCATTCAGGAGAATTCATCCACAATGTGTAAACAATGAAGAATCCACTAATCCAATTAATCAGATCAGGAAAATACCTTGTCTAGCATTGCAATTTAAAGAAAATATAAGGATAGGCAATCATGGCATGAGAAAGGGAAAGAAGATATTCATAAGTTGAAACATTCAAGGGAGCTACGGTAGCATATCATTGGTGATGAGTCATATATACATGGTGAAGAGCATTTGGTGTGTGTTGGAACAAAGGCAGAAAGTAGAATTCTCTCCAGCTCTTCTCCAATATTTTATGCTCTTCATAGAATAATCACTTTTTCTTAGAAAAAGCATAGAATTCATGAGAAATGAAGAAAAGAGTAAAAGTTTGCCAATAGAGTTTGGGGGGGGGGAGACAGAGAGAGAGAGAGAGAAGCCACAAGTCAAAATTCAAAGCAATACCACGTGTTAATACCAAACATATTGCACCAATATCAC